>JAQGAO010003013.1:0-18071 GCA_034697705.1 Ommatoiulus sabulosus | reverse complement strand
GTAACTCCTTAATTAAGCCTCAAATGCAATTGTTTTTCCGATTGAAAGGTGTTTATTTTTCACTCCTCTACCTCCCTATTCAATTTGAGCATGACCTTTGGAATCACCCTGTATAAAGAAGAGCTGCATGTGAGTATGTATGTATGTATAGGGGTCATGATTCGGAATTAACTCATTAGTTCATTAGGCCTACTTCGTCGCTAAGTGCAGCCCGTGCAAAGCCAGGCCTCCCAGACATTTTATTATAATAACGAGCGCCATGTCTCCTCATCGACAAATCATGCGACGTGCATTTTATTTGAAGGCCCACCCGTGGTCCATTCTGTACTGTGTATGGATATTAAGAAAACGATCGTTTTAGGTATAAAATGAAATAATTTCAACATAAAAATTGTTTACAGAGCAGATAACGTAGGAAATAACTAGGAATTGTGAATGTCGTGTCTTTAAATTACCCACACGTTCATTTTAAAATGGTTAAAAACATCATTGACATTTCAAAAACGCGCCATCTAGGGCAATACATGAAACAGGTAAAAATGAAGATCTTAATTAAAAATATGCGATAAAACATTAAATACATTTAATTTTATGTCGAAAAATATCTTTGAAAAATTCTCAAAAAGAACGGATCAATAGTAGCATCACTTGCTTCTACGATGTAAGCGGCAAACAGCAGCCATGTCTGTGCTATTCACCGATTTGCAATTTCAAGAAATAACATGGCATACAAACTTAATATTTATAATGAAACGAACATACATTGCTATATTTCATTGCAACATCGGGGTTATTTTGAAATGAAATCAGTATAAAATACTAATCCTTAGAGGCCCTAAAATTTCCGGCGCTCTGGGCATGTAGAACTTCGGTTCCATTTAAAGTATATTTTTATCTTATCATATATTTATGTTTTGCAGTAAGAAATAAACATTTCAGACGGAGCATCCGTCAGTCCTACTGTCTCAGACCTATGACAGGCGCCTCGGACGACAGCCCGTGTTGCCTATACCTTGGGACGGCCCTCGACAACAGTCAATGCGCTTGGAAAGAGTATAGAAAAAAATGGCGTCTTTTTGAATATAAACAGAGCTGAAGAGCAATTTTCAATAGTGAGGCCAATCGATTATTTTTATAGGATTTTTTTTTTCTACAGCGAGAAAAATGCGGCGAGGCTCGACGAATTTGCAAATCGAGTTGTGGACAAACGCCAGAACGTGAGAGGTGTTTACACTCAGCGGGCAGCCATTTTGAATTCGGTTCAACACTTGCACGCGGATACAATTTCCCCAAGTTAGCAACGCCAAGACTTTCACGATTGATCGTGAAAATGTTTGGGAGAAAATCACAATGATCGAAGCCCTAGCTTGCGTGGACGTTTCGTTTGGATGCCAACAATTTTATCCGTCGATAATATCAAGTAATTCATCCAATTTGGTGGTGTTATTTTTGTAGACGTTTAAAGGTTTCATGCTTCATTGGCTTCAAATCACGCGAGATCAAACGTTCTTATTTTAATAGGTTTACTCAGACAGAAGCATTGCGAATCGCCCTTTGGCAATCATGAAGTCACGAGTGCCAAAATTGTTCAAACGTTGCATTAATTGTGCACTCGTGACTTAATTCGCGACTGACAAAATACGATTTGCAAAGTTTATTTCTAAGTACCCCTACTACTATTTCAACACACATGTAGTCGAATTATTTTACATTACGCGTATGCTCGTGTTTTTATTTTAAAAACAATGTTTAGTAAAAGGTGCTGAAATATGCTCGCCATTTTAAAACACGCCTAAAACTTTTATTTGGAAAATCTATATACAGGGTGCTCTCTAAAGTCCCGGACCAAGGAAAAACAAGCATATCTTTAAAACGGTAAAAGATAGGATGATAATTCATTCAGGTAACATCTAAAGTCGATAAAGGGGCTATCTGGAAACCATATTTTCCGTGACCTTGAATGTCACGTTCAAGGTCATCCATTTTCTAATTCCGAGGTATTTTTTAGATATCTCAGAAACCGCTACAGATAGGATTCTAATGTCAATTAGAAAGTTGAAGAGCGATTCTAAATTAGTCTAAAATAGTTTGTTTTAAAATTTTCTGAACGAGCCACAGCGAGATGGAATTTTTTTTTTGCGAGTGACTATCTTTTTATAGTGTTATCTGGAAACCTACAATGGTTTCCAGAAAGCCATTGATTTACTTTAGATGTTACCTGAAGGAATTAATATCCTATCTTTTACCGTAATACGAAGCCCCGTAGCGGAAGATTATTTTCTTTTTTGTTTTTGTTTTGTACGTGATAATGCAAAACGCGTACAAAACGACACGTACAGGGTAGGTAAGTGTTGCTGATTTCTTTTAGCTAATTCCCCGGGAAAAGCTGGGTTTTACTAGTAAAACTGAGTAACAAACGATCACGGTGCGCGATGATGGTGGAGCAATTACTTAAAACAAAAAACAATGAGATTTGGTTTTGGGGAATTTCTCAAAAAATGACAAGCGCGGGACAGATGTTTACATGACACGGTTAGTTGGATTCGTTGTTAACACGTGATCAATTCAATTTTTATTTCTAATTAGAGCTATCGCGGTTCGGTCGCTAAAAGAAGAAAACAAAGAGATCGGAATAGATTCGTAGATCGGAAACATTAAACATCTGCTAGTTTCTGGGAAGCAAGAGCCTGCTCGGTGTGAGCATCTGCTTGTTTGTTTTCCTGAATGAGTGAATCCAAAATTGGGGAATAATAACAACGACCTTACATATCACGTATCACCTCGGCTGAAAGGAATTCAATAGTATCGAGCGTTTAAGCAACAAAACATTACTGTAATTCACTAAATTTGAAATCATTAAAATTGTTATTTCAATGTTTGACGAGTGTCTCCTGGGTAACGTCAACGAGACCGACGATAAAAATAGCTAAAGTATGTACAATTGTACATTGAGGGCATTCATGTATACATGTACAGGTCCATTGTAGGTAGGGAACGGGAAAAAACCTCGCAGTTTTCAATATTTGATGCCGCGTAAGATAAAATATGAATTTTTTTTATCCCTAATTCCTTTCCAGAAAAATAAACCCAAAAAAAATCGTTTTTTGAATCATGCGAGCGGAAGCATCCTAATAGCAACCCAGCACAACGTGGAAGAAAGCAGTGATTGCCACGATTTGGGCGTTTAAATACTTGACGTCGTAATGCGAAATCCGTTAAGAAAAAAGCGAGCTAACATCGTACGAAAGTAACAATTCATCGTCCAAATAAGAGGAAATGGGCCAATTTGATTCTATACAATACCAAAGAAGTGGGTTAGATGGAAGAAAGAATGTTTGGAGGAGCACCAATATGGACGCCCTAGATGGAAGTGAGCTTCGAGTGTGTTTTGAAAACAAATTAAGATAACGATATTCAGTTCAATTCACAAACAAAAAGAAGGAAATTTCGACGAAACAATAATCGGCGTCTTGGATATCCACGAAGTAAGCAAAATTCTGACTGAATTCAATTCGGGGCCTTTTGTTCTTGCAATAAAAGGAGAGGGAACGCGTAAGAGATAAAAAGGAACATCGGTTAAAAGCCTTTGCACTATCGTCTTAAATAAACGCAGAGAGTAGACACAAATAAAATTATAACCGAAATTATCGTCGCATCCGAAAGCCCCCGCATTTTACCGAATTAAATAGTTGAACTTGAGAACAGAGAACTGACCTATTCTGACGATTGGAAATTCAAATCCAAAAAACGTTCAGCAACTTCAAACGAAAACAACGAACGCGAAAAGAAGATGAACACAACTGTCTTTCCAAATAGCGTTGAGGAAATAAAACAAAATGGCTGATAAGGCTTCTTTTAGCAGATTTTTTTTCTAATTTTTTTTTTTGCATTCATCCATCAATGGATTTAAACGTATGCAATTTCAGGAACTTCCAGCGTCCTTCTTAAAATAAAAAAAAAAACAATTGAACGAAAGAAAACGCCGCAATTTCCGGAAAAAACCCAACTCAATCAGTTGCTAAATTGGCGCAAAATAAAAAATGCAAACATGCCCTTGGGTAAAACAATTCATCAATCAACCGCCGAAATCCTGAAATTGAATGCAATTTGCGCGAGGCAAGAGTAGAGCATCACCAGTCGATAATTCTTATAAAACTTCGTAATTCTTCCGCGGTAATTTAAATTTGTTTTTTCCCCCGTCAAAATGCCAAACAACGACGCGTCTCTGTTCGAATTATGCCGTATTTACATTCCTTATTTTGCTTTACTCTCCTGAATGCTTGCAAGATCGGGATTTTGCAAAACCAATGAAACGAACCGTGCAATTACATCTGCTGATATAGTATTTGACCAAAAAAATAATAATTTACTGATCCATACCCTAGACTTAAAATTTTAAGTTGTATTTCGATTCAACTGACTAAATTATACCACTAAATCTCAGATGAATATGATGAGCGAATCATAATTTCACCTAGGACGCAATTCGGAAGAATTTACTTCATCTTTTTTAGTTTCACTGCTTTTTTGACACTTTCCATACCCTAGACTTAAAATTTTAAGTGGTATTTCGATTCAACTGACTAAATTATGCTTCTAAATCTCAGATGAATATGATGAGCAAATCATAATTTCACCTAGGACGCAACTCGGAAGAATTTATTTTACTCTTTGTGAGTTTCACTGCTTTTTTGACACTTTTCATACCCTAGACTTAAAATTTAAAGTTGTAATTCGATTCAACTGACTAAATTATACCAATAAATCTCAAATGAATATGATGAGCAAATCATAATTTCACCTGGGATGCAACTCGGAAGAATTCACTTCATCTTTTTGAGGTTGACTGCTTTTTTGACACTTTCCTTACCCTAGAATTGAAATTTTAAGTTGTATTTCAAAATAATTTAATAAATGATACCACTAAATCTCAGATGAATATGATGAGCAAATCATACTGTAATTTCACCTAGGACACAACTCGGAAGAATTTACTTCATCTTTTTGAGTTTCACTGCTTTTTTGACCCTTTCCATACCTAGACTTGAAATTTTAAGTTGTATTTTGATTCAACTGACTAAATTATACTTCTAAATCTCAGATGAATATGATGAGAAAATCATAATTTCACCTAGGACGCAACTCGGAAGAATATACTACATCTTTTTGAGTTTCACTGCATTTTGACACTTTCCATACCCTAATCTTGAAAATTTAAGTTGTATTACGATTCAACTGTCTAAATTATACTTCTAAAGCTCCGATGAATATGATGAGCAAATCATAATTTCACCTAGGACGCAACTCGGAAGAATTTCATCTTTTTGAGTTTGACTGCTATTTTGACACTTTCCATACCCTAGACTTGAAATTTTAAGTTGTATTTCAAAATAATTGAATAAATTATACCACTAAATTTCAGATGAATATGATGAGCAAATCATACTGTAATTTCACCTAGGACGCAACTCGGAAGAATTTACTTCATCTTTTTGAGTTTCACTGCTTTTTTGACACTTTCCATACCCTAGACTTAAAATTTTAAGTGGTATTTCGATTCAACTGACTAAATTATACCACTAAATCTCAGATGAATATGATGAGCACATCATAATTTCACATAGGACGAAACTTGGAAGAATTTACTTAATCTTTTTGAGTTTCACTGCTTTTTGAAACTTTCCATACCCTAAACTTAAAATTTTAAGTTGTATTTCGATTCAACTGAATAAATTATACTTCTAAATCTCAGATGAATTTGATGAGCGAATCATAATTTCACCTAGGACGCAACTCGGAAGAATTTACTTCATCTTTTTGAGTTTCACTGATTTTTCGACACTACATATACATGTATCACCATTCGGAAACGGAAAAAAAATTGCAAAGATGCAGCAGGTGAGAGAAACGTATCCATTAGAATCCAATAGGAATCGATCCAATGGCAGCCGCTCCAGGCGATGGTGGGCATGGGAGAAAGAGATTTTTGGGGGAACATCTAGCTTCATCCTCATTCCACTCAGATGAATAGATGGCTCCACCAAAGCCATCCATCACCAACCGCACGCCCCCTCTTTGGATCACCCGGGGAATCCGGTGGGAATCGTTCCTGGCATTCGCAACGGGTGTGAAAATCCCCCGTTATCAAAGCCGCAAGCCCATTTTGGGGAAAATTTAGCATGCTATAATACAGTAGACTGACCATACTGTTTACGCCCTAAAGCACCTATAGCACGAAAGAAAGTGATTCAATCGAGAAAGTCTCGTAGAAAGTTTATTTAACAAGAATACAAAGTATGCCCACCTTTTATTCTTTTATACCTTTTATTCTATAAACTTTCTACGAAGTCATTTTCTAGTTATGGGAATTTTTATTAGCCTTAAGCACGCCACGTGAGAAAAATCTGCACGCATTCATGCCAAGGCACGTGTTCATTAATTTTAATATACAGAATATGGTGGCAGGTGCGCACTGATTAATACCACGAATGACTTTTTCCGAAAACAATTAGAGATAAAGTAGGCAATTATACAACTTACTGTAAGTACAACACATGGGACAAAACAAAGTGTGAAATTTTACAATAAACTTGTATATATTAATCGAACGCGAAACATGATGATGGTAATATGTACTTAATTTCAAGTTTTTTTCTCTACAGAGATTAAAGAAGTATGGCTATCGAGAAATAAATCGTTGTCATTTTATTCATACTTCTAATATTCCTTAATCGTGTATATTGGCCCTTTTCAGGTCTCAAAAATCTTCCCCGTGAATTGCAAGTGTCCCAATTTGAATGAATGGCACCTGGTATATCTAAATCAAAACTCGATTTTTCGGATGCAACCACTTAAAATATACACACGTAGAGTACATGAAAACTACAACAGTGGTTCGTTCCTGTTTCATATACTGTGTATGAAGAAGAGATGTATGTTTGTTTGTTTGCATGTTTGTATGTACGGAGCCCTATAGCGGAAGATTATTTTCTTTTATGTTTCGTACGTGATGACGCAAAACGAGTACAAAACGAAAAAAAAAATACTCTTCCGATAGGGCTTCGAATGTTTTTGGTTTTGTTTTGGCAGTTTGCTTAGGTGTTAGGCCTACTTTCCAACACAAGGTGAGTGTTCCTCATTTCCTTTACATTCCCCGGGCTTTACGGCTAGTGTACTTCTAAACAGCAATGCAGACGATGACTTTTCTAGTTTGCGCCGAAGCCATGCCCCACCTCAACAGGAGGGAATATGTTATTATGAAACATGACTATACAGTATATGAAGTGCTTAATTAACACACGTACCACATCATATATTATTTAATCACTCTCTCACACCCTAGAAGTGAAGTTTTAAGTTCGTCGAACGTGATATAAGCCTAACCGCTTAACCGCCAATCATAATATCGGCCGAAGTACATCCGATCTTTTCATTCGAAAGTGATTATGACGTTATGCCGAATTGATAATGTTCGTTTGATGAATGAGTATAATGATCTTTAGCCGGAAATTGGTTTACGCGCGAGCATTTCCTGCTCCATTAGCACGAGCAGTCGATCGCCAGTATCTTTGTTGATGCACGCGGAGGAAGACACCTCTTGCGATCTGCTGATGAACGGCGTGGGGCGTTAATGTTATACTGCTAAATCGCATTTGCTATTTTCATCGATTTTACTTTTTTTAAAATTACCTTATAGCGATAAATCGCCAAAACCGCTTTGGCGGCACGCACGATGTGATGGGCAAACACGAAATCAGGGTTCATTAAACCCCGAGTGCGAAACTACATTTTTCGGAAATAGGGCATGCGAGGTGCTCATTTCAGCCAAAATCTATATACACGCATACCGTGCGTGCACTCAACATAATGGATAAGTTTCTGATAAAAATAGCCATTATTAATAACGTGAAATCCGTACTGACAATTATTAAAGGGGAAGAGAAAGTGAAACTTCATCATTAGACATGGATATGTTTGAGAAAACCTCGCTTTTGCATCGCAGAATCGCAGACAGGCATGACGAAAATGACTTTAGAATAATCTTTTAGACCTGCTCTTCGATAACAAAATCTGCGCGGATATAAAATACAAATACTAGCGGTACTCAAACAGACGAACTAATTTTAGCGTAAACTGCAATTTCGACCTTTATGAACGGCCCATAAAACGTCGAGTTTATCTTATATTAATTGGCCTGAAATTGACCTTATATAAATTATATCTATCTCTGAAAAGACGATATACTACGTTATTTTCTTACTGATATTGTGATTGTTGGTTACAAAAATAACAGTGAAAACATCTTATAATCATGCAACAAGCCTCCTTATATCAGGGATGGCTTGCTGTCACTTTGTTCATTTCCAGTGATAAAAACGTTAAAACTAGATTATTATTTCTAATGACATTTGATTACCTTTAGAATTCTGACTAAGCTCATCCATTTACATATCTAATTTATGAATTGGAAGATGTCCCAATTCCGACAATTAAACAGAAAAAACTGCCTAAACTGCCCCAAGTAGTTCTAACCCACGCGTCCACGTCCGTTTTCCAAGTTCACTTCTGCAATGAACTTTGCAGTTGGTGAATCCAATCACAGAGTTTCATTTTTAAATGAGGTTAGCAGAAGTGCTATGGCCGTTTTTAAAAGGTCGACATTGCAGTCTGCGGAATGTCGACCTTTATGAACGGCCATAACAATTCTACTGACCCCTTTTGAGATGTCGTACCACAGGGGCCGTTCATAAAAGGTTAATAT
This sequence comes from Ommatoiulus sabulosus, assembly GCA_034697705.1. Lineage (NCBI taxonomy): Eukaryota > Metazoa > Arthropoda > Diplopoda > Julida > Julidae > Ommatoiulus > Ommatoiulus sabulosus. The sequence goes on along the minus strand of JAQGAO010003013.1, from coordinate 9,310 downwards.
TGCAGTTTCGCTAAAATTAGTTCGTCTGTTTGATTACCGCTAATGACGGATTCCATTGTTATTTTAGTCATAATCTATCTAATATTAGTCATCGATCCCACCCCAAAAAATCCGAAACGTTCGCACTTTTGTTTCTCACAATGGTTCATTTAGAATTTTAGATAATAAAACTGCAAGGTATATTTACTTTAGCATCCTATACGAAGACTGCAATAACATTCCACGAAGATTCGCGAGGTTTGCGGCTCAACGAGTTCGCAAACATTTACTGGTCGTTACCGACCATTTATAGCCTAATTAAGGATGTTTGGTCAGTGGTCAGTTTTAGTGGTCACTGCACTGTCCGCCTTAAATTAATCAGGGTTTCGCGCGAGTGTCACATTCTGCTAGACATAAGAGAGTGTTGTCAAATCCGCTCAGAGCCCGGGGGATTCTCAATGGTTTACTTTGAAAACCGGTTGAACAGTTTCTTAGGGATTCTTTGGAAATCCGAGGCTTTTTTGATGATCTACCTTTCGAGCGAAGGTTAACCACCCCTGGCTCTTACATCGATGATATATTAATGAGTTGCGAGATTTTCCCTCTACTCGATTTCGAGTTGGGCTCTTCACGGGTAGCCAAACGTGCCGGCAAGATTTCTATTTTTTTTACACCCACCATTCACCATTAAATTCGCATTTGCTCACGTCATAAAAATGAAGATGGAAATACGTATGAAAAATAGATACGAAGGATGAGGGGTAATCGATGCTGGAGAGGGACAGGTACGCTAGCCGGGAGGGAATTAGGAGCGTCCGGATAGACCCCTAGGGGCCAATCCTTTATAGTGAAATAAATGGTAAGCACATGGCAATGGCGCACATAAATACGCCTGCACAAAACTCGAAAGAGTTTATATGAATTATTTATAAAAATAGGAGTAAAATACACCGACTGAAATAACTCTTCAAAAGAATCCTTCAAAAAACTGACGTTACCCACTGATAGAGCTTTTTTCAAAAACAAAGCAATAAGAAGCTTTGACGAGAGTCTCGAAAAAAAAAAACCATCGCATTGCCAAGATATGGAGAAGGATTTTGATGAACTGCATTGTTTGTTTTTTTCTGCCATAGTGGATGCTAAACAGCGGTGAAGGGTCATTCTATTGTGTATGGCCTACTTGACCGGAGTAAACGTGGGGATATTCGTCCGTGGTATCGTACGAGCAATAGTGAGTATGCGAAGAATATGGCACTATAGGTTTACATTTACTTGTAAACTTCGATGGAAATTATACTGTTAAAAAAGGCAGATCTCTCCGAAATCCCGAGACGATATGGCCACATCTACTGTTGGATCGTACTGACCACAACATCAAAACAATAACATCAACTAACAAACTTCCAATAAACTTTATACACACTAACTTCCTCGACTCATTTCTTTACAACATCCAAGAAAATATATTGGGAAAATCTCCACGTTGAAGGTTGTATGATGAGTTATTCACGATTGCTGGCATTGTTTGCCATAATTCAGGGGCAGCACTTAACATTTTATTGCTTCTAGAGAATAAAATTATGTACTAAGGGGTCACAACCCCTTATGGCATTTTTTCTATGAGTTATTGTTGGTTGTGATCCCTTAGTGCAAAATCTTATTCTCTAGAAGCAATAAAAAGTTCAGTGCTGCCCCTGAATCATGGCAAACAATGCCAGCATTCGTGAATAACTCATCATACAACCTTCAACGTGGAGATTTTCCCGGTATAATTAATTAATATGTAAAATGTCTTCTCAAAGTAGAATAAATGTTACTGCACTTGCTTCTTACCTATAATAATTAGCATACTAGTGAAATCGCGAGGCAAATTATTTTTAAATTTAATTTTTTTTTAACAATAAAAAAACGCTTTCATTGCAGCGTAAGTTTTTCAGAATTTGTCAGTGCTTTATAATGACAAATACGCTAGAAAGTATAACAAGAAAATATTACTTTCTAAGATTTCTCTAAGATCGCTTCAGAAGGGGGTAGAAAACAAAATTCAGGTCATTCTTCACAAAAATAAAATAACAATTCTTATATTGCCATTATAAGAATTGTTTGAGCTCAGATTAAGCAAATACGTTCTATTTCTTTTTATTTGAAATATTTATCTAGCTCTTAAATAGATCAAATTTATTAAAATAATTTCATTGAGTCTGTTCAAATATTCGTATTCATTTTCTGACTGCCCTCAATTCAACCTTTTCAATTCGTTTTCTAAATAAATTCGTTTTTATTCGAAAACTATAAAGACCACCTTCAAGTTATCCTGCAAGCAATGCACTTTTCATCGGACCGATATTAGATCGATACGAGGTGATAATGCTAAGCAATGGAGCACCTATTTTTTGCTATTCACTATTCTGGTATTTTGCATTGCCACACACAGGGATATTCTGTTTATTGTTCCGCAGGGTGTTTTCAGCATACAGTGCAAACGCCCCGAAGTACAATAGCCAGAAATTACTTTTTCGGTTGATATAAATAGAAAACTAGATGGTGGTTTTATGGCGAACAAGAATTTGCACCTTAGAGCAGAAGTCTGTCCAAAGGGTGTAATAGTCGTAGAGATCGTCGAGGGATTTCGATGACAAAGGGTTCAATGAAACTGAAGATCAAAGAAATTGAGAATTCGCACATTCATGTAGGCCTATAGCCAACTTCACGCCAAGATTTTTTCCCTATATACTTGTTTACTATTACAAATGTTTCGTAACTAACAGACAAAGTTCAAGTTTGACGAATTAACAAATTAATATGCGAAATGCTCTCGTATTGCTTAATTTGGTATAATTAGCAATAAGGGTCCACAAAATTTGGCCTGCGAAGCCACAAATTGCTGCAATTTCTCGCAAAATAAGTGGTCTGCGTTGGTTTGCGAGAATTCTTGAACCATTCTCGCATTGTGATTGGCTCAAGAATATGTCGCGTGAAAATGTTCCCAAAATTTACACCCGGAAGTCTATAATCAGCAATGTCTAAATTTGTAATTCAGTCTTTCAATCTTTTTCTAAGTAAAATAATTCTTCCTGAACATGCAATTAACCTTTTATTATAGAGAAAAACTAGCGTGCAAAATGTCCGCATGGAATTCAACTAGTTTAACGCCTGCACGTAATTCTTTGTTGTTTTTAATAAGAATCATTCATCCGAAGAAATTTGAATATACTGTATATCTAACTGTGGCATCAGCCTACACAGTGAGTTCAAAAGCAGGTGCCGGCAAAATCGCGTACTCATTGTGAATTAAAGACGCCATTAAACATTAAAACACCCGTTTGCAAACATTCGTGACGAATTGTGTCAAATCAGCTAGGTATGATCCATGGCAGCGATGAAACAGGATTACCGTGCGAAAAAAAAAACCAACAAAAAAACGTACTTATGATCTGCTTATGAAAAAAAAAAAAATTCCCGTATCAATACCACATTTACTAAGCTCTATATATATACGAATTCCCCAAATTAAAGTTTAAACGGTAGAAAATCCACTCCTGCTGAGGGTGTAATGCAGGCCACGTAGTTTCACGCCACAGATATTACTAGATTAACCGTTAGCCAACAACATGATTTTATTTCAGTTTCATGATCTGCAAAAAAGTGAATAGGATAGGATTTAAGCTACCATGCACGCGTAAGTGGAAACAATTTCTCGAAAGTTGACAATCGACTAATAAGACGCGTCGTTCGTTTCAAAGGCTTATATTCTTAACAAGTATTCGATAAGGTCATCGTTGAGCAGTGGGCTGAAAAGTAAATCATTTTGATTTATGTCGAGCCTTAGGCACTGCATTGTGGCAACCACTGTTGTTATGAGTGGAAAAAAAAGTGCAAATCAATCGCTTTTGAAGCGGCGCTCGTAATATAACCTTGTTAGGCGAAGTATTGAATTTTATCTAACAATCCCAGTACAAAATCCTTAATACCATATTGCAGTTTGGAAAAAAAAACAAAAAAAAACCAGACCAAAAATAATGGATTTGTTTGTTGATTTGGGTAACGCCGGTTTACCCTTAGGCCAATTTGAGTTTTGAGTTCAAAAAATGCATCGTCTACAGTCTACACCATCCTTCCACGGTAGTTTGCCGAATTCATTTAAGCGATGGGGCGAATAATAAATTCAAGTACATTTCCATGTTTTTTTTTAGTTATTTCGGAAATTTTTTCTAGAAATAATACATGTGCCAAGTCCAAATACGGCGCGTACAGATGCTTAGGATCATTCTTCGGAGAGCAAAATCCGCGCAGGCTTACATCAAAGAAAGATAAGCAGTATATATGAGCCATTGATTCTCAAAATTGCAGATCGATGAAAACTCCGAGACTTCACATGAAGCGAGTTTGCCAGCATTTACAGTACAGACATAAGGCTAAAATCGATTTACCATAAGGTTGTTTTCAATTTAATTTGAAAGCGCTAATTCATTAATAGATTATTTTAAGAATTCGATTTATGGGTGCTCCGTCTTCCCTTAAATGCGTTACACGATCGAAAGTTGCTTTCTTTTCCTATGCAATAGATGCTAAGTAATTACCCACTGTGTGAAAGATTTGGGTGTGCGAAAGCCGAAAAAAAAGTTTCAATCTGCATGTACTAGTTGGCAACCTTTCTGTAGACGCAGACAAAATATCATGACAAGTTCTCAATATACGCGCGTATTTCAACGAATCAAGACGGGATATTTCGTATTTTTTTTCGTCGAGCTTAACTCGAGCCACTGTATATATTCACGCATAGTTTCACGCGCACATAACGGAATATATTAATATATTGAAAATGAAATATATCTACTTAAACCTCTTATAGTCGAGACATTATACGAAACTACGTCTTAAAATGGGATAACACATCTTTCGTATTATACTCGTAACCCGAAAAAGTTTTTATACGAGGAAGTTAATAGCATTTTCCCAATATCCAGTGTATGCATGCGCCGAGTATACATGCATATAGTATCTGCGGTAGATTTCAAATGGATTAGACTTTACGCCAAACATTTCCCACTTCCCATAGCAGGGCGTTATTACTCTACACACAAGTACTTTTTATTGAACATTTTCCACTATCATTACTAAAGATTTGAACGCTAATACCGCGGCGGCACGCATGTATACTGCTTTAGAAAGTGGATATATCTTTGAAAGCGTAAACCCCATGCAGTTGCTTTATTTCTCAGCATTAAAACAAAGTGCGCTGTTTATCAACCATTGAAAGTCGAACACGCAAGTAAAGTACTGTAGTGCATTGCGTGTACAACCATTGCATGGACTGCCATGTATAGCTTATACTGTATAGACAACGATGCCTGCAGTAGATTATCGGAAATATTTGTGAGGAATTGAAAACTACCTGGTTCTGTCACCAGACTTTACATACAAGTACTTTACATACATTACATATTGTATATGTTGATGCCAAGAGCTTTATCACATATTCCGTTTCTTCACAAATTGTACAGGTCCCTCAATAAGAGGGAATCAATTCATGGGCGTCTTGGGGATGGACAGTTTCCAGAAGTTGTTTAAAAAAAAACTGGAAAAACAAGAAAAAGCTAACTTGGACAAATATTCATCTCACTTTCAAACTGCATTGCACTTCTATGTTGGGACATGAAAATGGATACGGTACGAACCCGTATAATCGCATGCATGCAGTGTGTAAATGCTATGCATAATTTGTCGGTTTATGCCAAGATTGCCAACATTAATTTTCAAAACAAATAAATTTTTAATTCGGTTTTGCGTTTCTCAATTTAAGCTAAATTAATGCGATAAATTTGAAAATATGTTGCGAGGAAATACTTCATTTTTATATTGTAATTTTCCTGGAATATAAGATTACTACTTTCTTTTTTATGAAACCTCCTTTATAATGTAAACGAAACAACTACATGTAGATATTGGCATGAATTCATTATGAGCTCTAACATGCACGATGAAACCAAAAACCAAATGATTACATTTTACATGTTATTAACCTTTTTCGGTTAAAATTCTTTCGGCTCTAGAAAAATTGCTCAAAAGCTAACTAGGACCATTCATAGAAATAAGTTTAATAGAGAAATCTTCGATGATAAGGTTCTCGCCATCCATATATCCACACGCTTAACATGGTTATTACATAAGGTCTGTACTCAATTTTCTGCATCATTGTAAGGGGTGCTTCATATCCTCAGCGCTGGCTCGTAATTTCCGTTTTGGGCACAGCGAGGCAAATATATGCGAAAACGAAAGCGCGATTAATCACGAAAGCAAAACTTCGTGTATAAAAGCGCCCAATACTTCGCTTACTATATATGCATGTATATTTAAAAAATGGCAACTTTTTCCGACCTATTTTCAATATCCCTGACTCTTTTTTTTGTGGTGGGCTCACTCGTAGGCTGAATAATCCTTTCACAATTTCTCATTTTTTTTTCTCAAATCGTTTTACTCCCCACGGAGATTAATGGAGCTGCATCAATGTTTAGCATGCAAACTTAATACAAAAAAGCCGCAAAAAATCGACAAATCCACTTCACGATCAATACCGAAAAAGTAGAACAAAAAATGTCATATTTTTCCGCTATCGGCAATTTTGTTGCAGGCCTGATATTATTAATATTAAAAAAAATATTTGTAAGCATATAACATATATCTCAACTCTGGGCACGCCTTAATAATCACATTTCTCGGTAACGAGGCAATGAGAAAAGCCGCTAATCAATACAAACGCTATACATTGTTCGAAAAAGACAACACCTTATCCTAAAGTGATTGCGAAGATAGCGGGTATGGCGGAAATTCCAGGTCACCCAATCTTTGTTAAAGGTACTTCATGCATGATGCACTTATACACTGTATATCTCGAATGTACACCATTTCGGAAATTATACGAACACTTAAGTCAACGTTGGATTATTGCTCTAAAAGGAAATAAAAGCCTCGACGCTAAATGATACATGTATTCTTTCACTATAACACCATGACAACGACCCATAGCGTGTGTTGCGCAGCCAGCAAATGATAAAACACCGATTTACTCTTCTTTTGTGATGGTTGTACAATTTCTGCTTCTCAAACTTTAAAATCACTGTGGCATCCTCGTCTAAATGGATGTATGGCATGAGACTCGCATTTCTCTAGAATAGGTATACGCAAAAAGATACAACTCCCTTAAAAACGTATTCCTGAAAGTCATTTAAAAGACTTGCCGATGTAAACAAATTCTGATTCCTTTCCCTCGAGGCGAGTGAATGCACGGTTCGGATTTAAGCGATTTAGACCACAAAATGGCTTTGAGACTGGGTTTAAGTAGAAAACGACATGAACAGTGCATCGTTTAGGAAAATGAAGCAACACTATATATGGCTTTTGTAGGATGCATGGTGAACGCTAGCTTTTTCTTTGGGCGCCTGAAGACACTTCGTCTCCACATTTTACCTCAACTATACTTGTAGATACTGTATAGAATTATCCATACTTCACGTGAGAACCGGACGAGGGGGAGACTGCACTTGCCATTAACATGAACTACACGTATACTGCCCTCAATGGTGCATTGCAAAATAATGTACATATATGTTTAGGGAAAACTACAGTAAATACACGTGATTATAAGGAAGAATTAACCAATAATGATCCTCCGAAAGAAAAATATAGTTAAATTTCATATTTTTGAAACTTTTTAATGTTTTAACTTTTATGACTATATTTTCACAGTTGTTTCCATTTTGCAATGCAACTATTCAATAAAACAACATACAGATCTGGAAATGACATTTAAGATGGAAAATATCCTATAACATCATTCTTGAAATAGGCTATTCTGTTTATGCACTAATACACTAAGATTGATTAATAGTATTTGTAAGCAAAATGGACACCTAAAATACAACTTTTGACATTAAGAATAAAAGCGTCAGCGAGACCTGCATGTATTCTTTAGTAACTATGCCATATTCGCTACATATATTATATTTAGCGATTCGTTTCTGTATTACACTGACATTTTGAAAATACAAATATGCCTTAACGAATGAGACATGTGTTACTGTCAAGAAACTTGCAATTCGTCTGTGCCTGATATACATCGTAACAGCATCATCACCGATTAAACTATACAAACAATACAAAGAAGTAATGCAACGTTTGCAGGATTAAATTTGCATACTTGAAGCCTATAAAGCGTTGACAAATTTTACAATTCTCCAGTCTATTCACAAATTCCGATAATGAGGAAGACGGTGTTTTTACCGGTCTCTCACGTTGTGGAGCCAAATACTTGAAAACTCTTCCGATTTGCAACAGACATAGCAGGCGCTTTCAGGCGTCCCCCAGGACGCATTAAGCAGCAGCCTGCCCAATTAACTTATTTTAAATGAAGTTGTAAAACTTATAGGATAGGTTTAGACTAATGTAGGATGAAAGGCGGAAGAGAGCGTTCTCAGCGGAGCAATCCAGAGAATGCTAGCGAATCGCGAAAGCCTGCGAGGGAATTTGCAACGGATTGAAATGCAGTAGTTTTGCTGATGCCCTAGCCGTTGCCGGAAACGTACTTTCAAATTGCATTTCCAAAAATGGATCAACATGCCTTCAATAAGCAACTTCTACGATCGGACTTGCGGGTTGTTGCATGCAGGATGGTCGGAATGAGATGAAACTGCCTTTAGGGGCCACTCCTTCGACGGTTTGCAACGCACTTTACACGAGTCCAAGTAATCGTATTGGACCTTTGAAAACTATCAGCTGAGCTTGCTGGGATTTCATGCTGATACTATCTCTGCCAAGCATGGAAAATACACCAACGCGCTAGTTGAAACATGCATGACTGGCGATTTGAAATCATGGGATTCATAAACATGGTTTTTGTTGTTGGTATTAAAGAGTGTGCAAACCAGCATCATTGGCGCTAGTTCTTCTATTTTCGTATTATTAATATGCGCCGGCTAGCATCACTGCATAAGTGTCAGCGTTCATAGTCTGGAGCCATTGTTTGTTGTTCTTAATCTCTGAAGCAATTTCAGGAATGGATACTGCTAATCAAAACAATGGGATTTCGAAACTGAGGGTTTTGCAATGTATATTAAAGAGAACGTTCAAGTTCATCGTGACTTCAGGATTCCCATATATGATGTGCAGATTTACCACATCCCTTAATCAAGCATTTTCTTAAGATAAAACATGATCCGAATATCGAAACGTGTTGATGTTGATGCTTGCGGCGTTACTAGAGAGTTATTGCATAGCGTTGAAAATACCGTAAAGGCCACGGTATCTGCCCAGCGTGCTAGAATACGTTGCGTGC
>JAQGAO010003012.1:0-18076 GCA_034697705.1 Ommatoiulus sabulosus | reverse complement strand
ATTACGGTTTAGAAGATAGTAACGCAATGACCTTGAAGTTACATTCCAAGGTCACCGGAAATACGCTCATTTGAAAGTGCTCACCTATCTTACCATAATACCACAAACTCAGATTTTTACCTCCAACACAATCCCAAATAACCGAATGGAACGAGACTTAAAACTCACTCGGTATATACTGTATATGTAACAAAGTGGGGGTTAATAACCCTAACTATACCACATGAGCCTTACAATAGAATACAGAGTGATGCTTCATTTAAAAGGACTAAAAATTAAAACAAAACAAACCTTAAACTAGTCAGTTACCAAATTACCATCTACATTTATATGTTAACAAATGGCAGATGGAGCCAGAAGGAATTGAAACTTGAACAAGTTATTTGATGCATTTCCAAACCCAGCAAACTTTAGGACGTCTTCCACACTCAAACCCACGTGAGAAAAGAAGCCACAAGTTCAAATTTCGCACCAAGGTGTGGAATTTAATTTAAGCAACGGCGCTTTGGCTAACTTCATGTCCAAGTTAACTTTTGGTGGGAAATTTTGAATTTTTTTGATTTTATTTGGGAGTGGGTCGCCTAGGCCAAAGTAAATATGAGTGGATGTAAAGTCTTTTCTGGTTGATCATTGGGAGGTATAAGTGTCATTGTTGAGATCCTGTTTCATTATTGGATGGAAGAAGGAGGAAGGGAAGGTTTTCCTGCGTTTCCTGAAAATGGGCTGCTAGTTAAAGATTTATGAAGTATTATCGGGTAAGTATTATCTGGTTAAATAACCCGAGCCTCAATTTTAATATTTAAAATTAAACGAATTTTAGGATAGGTCATTGGTTAGTTCGTCCTTTGAGTTCAGAAGGTGCTTAAGGGACCATTCAATGATTTAAAAAAGACATCCTCAAAATTTTCCTAAAATTGGACTCCACCCTACCCCCTTTCAGCATTGTGTCCAGTCAATCAGGACCCCCTGGTCCCTAAAGTGCTGTCTGGCACCGACATTTCGAAGTAAAAGGCATTCATTTCAAGTTTCCGATGTCCATACACAGGTGGCAGTGCATGATGTCACCGCGAGGTGGTTTTCCGTGTGTATAGCATATGACATCATAATGATTTTATGATGTAATATTATATCACAAACCCGAATCATGGAAAGTGATTCAAGCAGAAGATATTTCGTCAAATAGGGGGCGTCCATTTCACGGGGGTCCATTTCAATGTATGTTTATAGGCCTAGGCGGCTCCTACACGACTTAGTGAGAGTGAACTCATGACAAATGGGTTGTCGACCTAGAACTCAATAATGTATTTATTAATATCCACTGTTAAAATGCTTCAGGTGGGTACTCTTATTTCGAGAAACGAGGAATCATGGCGGGCTTCTAATATTTTGTTTAAGTGTTTATTTTCAGCTCGTCTATGATGGACTTCTTCCCAGCATCCACTCGAATTTCTATCTTATAACAATTGGGTTCTAGAATACGCTTTTTTTCTGGCAACAACTAACCGTTGCTAGCGCCATCTATGATGCTTTATAAAAATTATATTTTTATCTGCATTTCTTTTGAAATACTGTATACGGTCTGTGTTAACACATTTCAGGAATATACTGTAGCATTTTCTTTTTAAAAAAAATAACAGTTATAGAAGCTCTGAGATTCCTAATGTCAACTTTTTTATACTAATGTGTTGAGAGTGTATTCAAAATAAAGTTAATATATTTTGAAATGTTTATCAAACATTAAAATAATAAGAATTCCTTTTAAAAATGAATAAAATGTTATATTTTGTAAACTCTGCCTTACAGTATCCACCTTGATATGGCCATGACCCTATTCCCGAATTAAGTGATTAGGGATTTTATGGACGAAATGAGATTTTTATCTGTATTTTTTTAAATACTTTATATCCTTTTGTGATTTATAGTGGACTACACAGTTAAATATTTCAGGAATATACTGTAGCAATTTCTTAAAAAAAATTGCAGTTATAGAAACTCTGGAAATCCTTAAGCCCAGTACAAACCATCACAAAACCACAACTAAAAACCAAAAGCGTGAAACTTTAAACGTGAATGAAACCAAATTCAACAAATTCATGCAACTAGTTTTTTATAACCTGAGCGTACACACTGCAAAAAACCCTATCTGCATAAAAACACATCTAATGCCACCATAAGTTCGGTTATCTCTTCCTTTTCAATAAAGAGCTGTAAGTTTTGTTTGGGATAATTTCATAAACCATTATAATAGTTTAATGATTTAAATATCAGTTTAAGGTACGCAATCATTTGTATATACAGTAAAACCTGTTAAAAGTGACCACCAAAACAAATGCTATGTTGGTCACTGTACACAGGTGGACATTATACAAAGAATGCGTGAATTACATTAAAATAATGAACATGTACACTGTACATATACATGTAGACTGAATAAATTTAGTGAAAAACCACAAAACCAAAAAGTACAGAATTAACATGTCCATGTGTTAAAGAAAGATGTAATGTGACTCATCTGTTATCTGGTCACTTAATTTGTAATGTACATTGACAATGTAAAAATTGCAAAAAAGAACACACACTGGTCACATGTACACAATAGACAGGTGGTCTCTGGTCACTAGACAGAGAATTTGTATGCAACAAATGTACACTAGAAAAAAATAATACACTGAAAAGTGGTCAACATAAACAGGTGGTCACTTTTCCAGGTTTTACTGTACATGTATCAATTACTGATAACGTCATGAAATCTCAGGGACTAGGTACAATTATAGGTGCATCATTTTTCAATTCTATTATTTAGTATTTTACTTATCGTTTTGGTATATACTGATGGCAATCGATAAGCACCAAGCACGTGTAATATCGTGTAGACCAAGCGTTGATAATGATAGCAGCGCCACCGCCATGAAGTTTTGGCCTAGTTTTGCCAAATGAAAGCGAGATTCCGACACTCGAATCAGTTTGAAAGGAAATTTCTTTCGTTGCCACAAACCTGAAAAGTTTCAAGTTTTTGGTTTTTAGTTGTGATTTTGTGATAGTGTGTATTGGGCTTTCTATCACCTTTTTTTCACTAAAGTGTTTAGAGTGTACTGAATATAAAGTTCATATATTTTGAACTTTTTATGAAACACAAGAATAATAAAGAATTCCTTTTAAAACATGAATAAAAGACAGAATTTTTTAAGGCTCCGCCTTACAGAGATCATCTTGATCTGGCCATGACCCTAATCACAAAGTTTCTTGTATTCGCTTCCATGCATCACGCAGCAAACCGTGTCTAGTTGTTTTCTAGAATTTTTTTTTACTTGAAAGACGAATAATACAACTACAATGGCGATGAGTGGGCCAATTTCAAAGGCAAAACTAGGCTAGAAAAGTCCGATTTGCAGCGAGATTACAGAAACAAAAAATACGAAGAACAATATGTTTCAAGATGTGCGGTATTCGTACACGTCCCGGTTGGCCTTACTTGAAACGAATGTTTTTTAACGGATTATACTTCTTAACAATGAAAATAATGGATCTTTTTTGGAAAAAAAAAAGCCTGAGTGTAGAGAGAGGCACATCCCAATTATCCAGGTCCCGGCGCAAGTCCCTTACTTACTTTCCCACGCTCATCTAGGGAACAATATGCTAATTAGTGCGTGATGTCACTCGAAGCTGTGACGTCCCGATTACTTATTCGTTACATGGAATTTTGAAGAAGACATTCTTGATGCTCCACCATTGTCTGCCTTATGTTATTGCATTTTTAAAAAGTTTAAACTATACATGTTCCTTTTAAATCAAAAAAGAAATAATAAACTTGACGAAAAAAATCAACATCGTCTGCTAAAATCCTAAGGCGTGAAGTTCAACACTTCACGCCTTCGATTATGAACTTTTGCAAAGTTTCTCATTTAATAAAAAAAAAGTACTGGTAAATGAAAAGAAATCAATATGAGAAGAAAAGAATCCAAATTCGCAGGCTTGAAGATCAAACTCACAGAATTTTAGCAATAGCAAAGTTGTCATTTTGCAAAGTTTCTAATTTAAAAAACCAATTAAATGAAAATAAATATACTTGGGAAGCATCCAAATTTGCCGTCTTGAAGTTCAAAACTCACAGAATTTTAGCAGGCTTGTCATTTTGCAGAGATGTCATTTGGCGAAGAATCATATTTAAAAAACGAAGTAAATTAAGATACATAAACTTGGGAAGCATCCAAATTTGCCGTCTAAGATCAAACTCACAGAATTTTAGAACACTTGTCATTATATATGCAGAGATGTCATTTTTCGAAGTATCATATTTAAAAAATGAAGTAAATTAAAATAAATAAACTTGGGAAGAATCCAAATTTGCAGGCTTGAAGATCAAACTCACAAAATTTTAGCAGACGACTTTGCTTCATCGACAAGTTCACAGTTTACGAAAGACCGTAATGATCTCGATATTTTACTCGATAGAAAAAATTACAAATAAAATCATTTCCCAAAGTAAAAGGGAAATTGAGCGCAATATCGCATAGGTGGGTCAGTACTTGCAAACAGGCTACCTCCAGTCCTGCAGAACTTAAAAGCTCAGTATCCATTTGTAAACTTTCAAATTTTTTGACTATCATTATCGATAGACTGATTGCTATATTCTTAGCCAATGGGCACTATTGTGCTACCCTGTGGGTGTCTGAATGATACGAAATATACAGTTTTCTCTATGGGCAAATATTAGTTGGCAATTTAGTTTCAACCAATTTTTGCCCAACTCTGATATACTAGCTGTACAGTATGTATGGAATACGATCGCATCGCATTGTATCGTATCGTATCGCACACTTTAGTCGTTCTCGCCCTTTGAATATCAAAGAGCCGACACATAGTGGCCATCCTTGTCTTTTGTATAATGGGCAAGTTTAATTTTTAAAAAAATGACAAGAATTCAAGATGAACCGCAAAGGTTTTCTAGCAGATTTTAAAAAGAAAATAAATGAACTTGGCAAGCTTAATTATAACAAGACAATTTTGCACTTTAATAGGCGGTCGTGAAGTCACGTGTGCAAAATCGACACCCTAATTGGTGAAAAAAAAATTACTCAAGGTTGTCGCAGCTTCAAAACCAATTAAGGTACATTTACTTTTCCACACGTGACATAACGACTGCCAAAATGACATTCGTAAAGCTTCCGTTCGAGTACCCCTATTAAGTTCAAAATTGTTTGGAAAATTCCGACGAAAACCGAGGCGAGACATGCCGTGAGATCATAGGTCCTCACCGTCAGACCTCACGTCATCATGACTCACAGTCCTCGCGGTTTCGTGCCCCATAAATTCTCCGAAATGTGGGTCAGAGGGCGACGGGAATTACCCAACTTGAGCGTGTTCAAGAACCAACCTATTTAATTTGGAACGGATGGAAATATTTCGCCCAAGCATTTTTCACAATCGGTATGAAAAGCGGGGGTGGACCACGCAACGTACATGTAGAAAACAAAAACAATACAATAACCATAAATAAAAAAAGTATCGAAAACAACAGGCCTAACGATGTCACATGCCAAGATATGCAAATGAGGACGAACCACTTTCCCTTTTCGCTCCCTGCTGGCCTTCGAACGGACGTCCAAGAAGACTTTTGCAGCTGGGGATTTCGCCCACGAATGCAATTTATTATTTATTAGGAGGAAAAACGGAGAAGATTGAGATGGCTATCGAGCAAAATAAACGTAAACACGCCTGAACAAACGACTATATGACAAACCGAACAACGAAAGTGAATCAAACCTGCGTGGGGCTCCGTAAATTCCAGTCTTAGGAACGTACAGGTGGGGAGGTCAAGGGTCATGGCAAAACTTTCCAAATTTAAAACCTAAAGCGAACTGAACGTGTGTTCATTAACACTGCCATGACCTTCGGAGAGTGACATATTAAAAATGATAGTGTATAGGGTAAAAAAAATGTGAAATGATGGCTGGTAATGATGGAAATCCAGATTTTGGCATTGCGCGGATAATTTATCCCGTCAAGTACAATGTACATGTATATTGACCATGTAGGTTTCCTCCATTATTACCCTAATCATCAGTAATTGACCATGTTGGTTTCCCCCATAGACAACATTGTTATTTAAATTTCGCAAGCCACGCATTCCCGATTCATTTTTTTCAATTTGCGCCTCTGCGTGCACGAGCATGCGCAGAATGATTGCGGAAAGTCGTCACTACACAGATACGCGTTTCTAAGCAAAAATAGGCATTTGGGTACGAGCACAAAGAATGCTTACTTTCGGCGTGCTTCTTTCAGCTTCTTTGGTGGTTGTTATCCGCTTCTTTTTCCAGTTTTAGGGCGCACAATGAACGCTGATATCAGCGTGATGGTCAGTGTTCTTGGTGGCGCCACTGCATGCGTTCAGTTAGGTGAAGCATTCCGCGTAAAACCTTGCACATGCGCATTAGAAAATCACGATGAGCGCAGGGCACGTTTTTACGGTACATATACAGGTGTAGGTGGGTTTGTGTGCATGGCTACACTTTTGACCAAAAGTGATCTGGGTGGTACTCTGTGTCTTACAAATCTGCTTTCGGATTTCCAAAAAAGAATGTTAAAAATTATCTGGGTGGAACTCTGTGTCTTACAAATCTGCTTGTAAGCCGAGATCAGACTGGCTAGGCTAAGCTTTCTTTGTGTGCGCTCTCATTTAAAAAGCATGACGCATTCTTATCCCGCTTGGTGATGCTAGTGTACGCCGAGTACGCCTTTCAAATGAACGTGTACAGTTCTCTTAAGGAGTTAACAGCATCAAGTTAAATCTCCATTTTCGAGGTACTATGCAGCAAATTCCCGATTATCCGGAAGGTTTGGAAATGAAGTTCAAAGGTTAATTCGCGAAATTCGACAAAAACACAAAAATATGCGTAAACGGAAATACAGAAAATATCCTTTCTGGAAAATTGAAACGATCTGTCAAAAAGTAGTGGTATTTGGTCAACTTATAGTATGGCGTTGTTTTTTTTTTTTGGAATACTCATTTTTTTTTTGGAAACATGTTTCCTGTTTTTGTGTGTGTAGGTCTACTTCTGCTACCAGTTTGGCGATTATTCCAGTTTTCACTGCGCATGCTCGCTGCCCTCCCTGAAGGTTTCCGTTTTCTGCCACGTACCAGTCAGAAAGTTCCATCATTCGCTTTCATTACATTTTAGCCTTACACAATCATTTAAAATGGCTATCTTTGCTTAGAAACGTGTACAGTAGCTGTGTTCAGTAACGACTTTACGCAATCATTCTGCGCATGCGCGTGAACTCCGTGGCGCAAAATGGAAATACGATTCAAGAATGAGTGGTACGCGAAATTTAAATATGGGTAATGTCGCTAATGTCTAGGGGGAACCTACAGGTACATGGTCTTTAGTATTATCTAGGTAGGTTTCCCCCATACACAAACTAATGACCAGGTTAATGATGCGGAACCCTACATGTTCGATACTAATGACAGGATTAATGATGCGCACAATCTGTATAGTCATTTTAATGGCGGTATTCACGTGCTAACTGTAGGGTATTAATTTGATTTGAATTGAAGGTCATTACAGTATTAATGAGCGTGCACAGTTCGCTTATGCTTTCATAAAATGACTTGGTTCATACAACTTTGTTAAATTTCAAAACTCGTGACGTTATTTTCTTTTTTGTAAACTTGTAATGTTTTTTTAAAAAATTTGTAGCGATTGTCTTGGAAAAAATGTCGTTTTTTCAAGTAATAGTGTAGCTATTTTTAGAATTTCTTTGCATTCGTTAAAGATTGCATAAGAATTAGGCTACCTTATGTAGAGTTACAGCATCACATGACCATTTCATTGCAACTAAAAGAAACAGTTAAGAACGAGCACCTCCGGGATGTCACGCGATAATGATATGATTACGAAATCTGCATAAGGTGAATTATAGAGGTATAACTTCTCAGAAAATTGTACTTTTCAGTTATAGTTGCAAGTAAAATTGACCCCGGTTGATCCGACTCCGGATAATAAGGAGTAGACTTACATGTACTGTGCAGTTTATCTTCGAGTCCGCAAATGACGAGTTTTTCGATTTTGCCATCATTACTGGGGAGTGGCACATCATTCCATAAAAGTGTACTTTTAAAGAATAATACTGTCATTACGTTATAAGAATGACATTAAGAATGATCGTGTAGGGTGAGAAAATTTGGAATGACGTCCAGTAATGATGAAAATCCGGATTTTGCCATCGTTACTGGGGTGTGGTTTTGCATACCGCCATTACTATTGACTATACAGAAAGCGAGCACCATTAAACCTGTCATTAGTATTTATCATGTAGGCTTCCCCCATCATTAACCTGGTCATTAGTATACGCAGATACAAGTTTCTAAGAAAAAAGTCATTTCACAAGATCGTGTAAGGTTGGAATGTAATGAAAGAAAATGATGCAACATGTTTGGAGGCATTGTCATTAGAGTTGATGGCATCATTGACGTAAATTCGGCCTAGACATTTTACTTCAATCAACTAAGCGGAATAATAATAAGCTTGTCAGCCAGCATTCTCAAGATCATTTATCGTTGGGAATTCAAACAACTGTTTTTAACAGTTTCTAATAAAATTTAGATAATTACTGTCTCCGGTGAGAGATACATACTATTACCTCTTGAACGGCTTTTTTAAAACTTGCGCAAGACTTTGTTTACGGTTGTTTTTGATTGTTGACAATTTGGTCGTTTGCACTACCCACGAACGTGCTTCGACAGCCAAGCCTTCTTAAGCACATCACGATCGATAAGCAATAGTCATAAACAACTATGTTTTCCGACCTTGGCAAACCAAAATCTGTCTGACGTCATCGGACCAAATGTGCTTGATTGGCTTGATGAATGTCCTAATGCATATCGTATGACCGCAATTTACTCAATATTTCAAAAGATCATTTTTTTCTGAAATGAAACAAAAAAATTAAACTTTGGGACATCGACTCTTACTTGATTTCTTGTAGGAATTTATACTCGATCCTTGGTTTCGATGATGAATTTTTCAATAATATCCTCACTTTCATTTGTAATGTTTCAAAATTGTCCATATTTTCATTGGGTCAATTTTTCAAAATTTTCTGCCACTTCATTGGGCAAGTTTGCAAAAATTACAACGTTTTAAATAATCAAATGTGCGAAATTTCCCTTGTTTTCAATGATGAATTTTACAAAATTGTCCATATTTCATTGGTGAAGTTTGCAGAATTTTCCACATCTTCATTGATCTTCATTTTTATTAGTCAATTTTTCAAAACTTTCCACATTTCATTGGTCATGTTTGCAAAAATGTTTACGTTTTCTCTAATCAATTGTGCAAAATTTTCCCTGTTTTCAATGACGAATTTTGCAAAATTTAGCATTTTTTCATTGATCAATTTTGCAAAATTTTCCATGTTTTCAATGACTAATTTTGCAAAATTTAGCATTTTTTCATTGATCAATTTTGAAACATTTTCCACCTTTTCGCGGTTTTAAACCAATCTCCGCATTCCTTTTGCACACGTGGCTTCAGGACTGCCAAAGTACGATTCGCAAAGCTGCTGTCTGAGTATAAACCAATAAAGATAAATTTAATCGTAAAATGTGGCCTATGTTAGAATTTATCGCAATTTCAGGTACTGAGTTAAAGATGGGGGTCAAGTGTTTATTTTATCGCGTGGAAATTAAGTGACGATACATTTTTCAACTAGGAAGATATAAATGTACTGTATCACGTACTTATTTTCCGGGATTTCTCTTCTGTTGCATTGGTGTCGTGCGAAGTTGTGGTTTTTCTATAAAAACGTTCCGGAATGCGGTAACATTATTATTGTTGTTTTGTTTTTTTCACTGAAAATTGCTTGTCGCAATTAACGAAAGACATATAAATGTCCCGTTATCATCGAGGACGCACAAACCATAGGGAAACCAGGTTCACCCTTTTGCCTTTCTATCAAAACTAAACATTCGAGTTTTCGAAAACGGGATTTTATGTAATAAAACTGAACAACTGGTTTTCCAAACACTATTTTGGAATAAGTAATTTAGAGGTCAACGAGAGGCGAGGGAAATTACCAGGATGAAGAACGAACCACTAGATGACGCTGAAAAATTAAACGAACAACTCATGAAATGAAAAAGCATTGGTTGCAACTTTCTTAGGTCCACACTGGATTAAACATAAAGGAACTTTTTGTTGTTAATTGCTGCCAGTTGTTTACATGAATTTTTACCTGCAATGTTTACATACAATAAGTTTGTTTCCTCCAGTGTGGACGTACAGTAGGACGTTGGACGTTGCTAATTGCTTGCCAGTTGTTTCTGGAAACAAACCAGGGTTCCCCCAAAAATTTCAGTTTCAACTTACCCGACTTTTCCAGGTTTTAAAAAAATGTCCCTGACCAATGACAATGTAAAATTTGACATATGCCAATGTTATCCAGATTTTGCAAAACCGAAACAGGACGATATTTTGCAAATTTGTATTCGGAAAATCTGTAGTAATTTGTACTCAGAAAATATTGGAAATCTTGAAAATTTGTCCTTGGAAAACGTGGAAATTGTGCAAATTTGCCCTCAGAAACTGCTGCAAATTTTGCATTTGAGCAAACCCCATAGAAACATTAATTTTTTATCGTGACAACATGACTACGTTGAATGTCCCTGACTTTATCGAAATAAGTTATTCTTCCCTAACTTTTCCAGACATTTTCAATTTCCCTGACTTTTCCTAAACTTATCTAAACAATTTATGTGAAAAATTTCGTATAATCAACTGGCAGCAACTAACCAAACAACCCAAAATTTCTCAAGAATTCTTTTAAATGCAGTATTTTCTTAATTTATAACACAGAATGCGGCAATTTATCCAAGTGAAATGTATTTTTTTTTAATTTGACAACGGCAACAAATTAATGTAATTTATGGAAGAAAAACAAAATGTAGCCGAAATAATCTTCTGTACACGACATGTTTTTAACATCAATTGTTGTTAATAACAATTTCTAATAAAAAATAAATACGATAAATTATAAATCTTTTAAAATACTGTACGTCTAATTAAAACAGCATTGTCCTCATTACTGCAGTTCTGAATTTTCCAATCAGTAAATAAAAGATGTCGATATACTTGTACATGTAGTAATAATACTCCAGTTAGCTGTATATTTACAGAAGAATTACACTATTTATTTAAAATAACGATTTCCCAAATTTATAATATTTCATAAAGCAAAATTTTATTTTTATAAATCACAATATTTAAACCACCATTTTAAAATAGCTTAGTTCGTAATTTTCCAATCAATAAACAATATAGTAACAATAATGCAGTTATCTGTATATTTATGGAAGAACAGGGTTCCCCCAGAAAATTTAATTTTCAACTTTCCTGACCACGTTTTAAAACAAATTTCCATGACCAACGTGAAAAAATATTTACACGATTTTGCAATATGTACAAGGCCAACGTTAAATATTTTTGCGATATTTACCAATGTCAATATTTCAAAATTAGCATGACAAATGTCTAAAAAATTTTATAACTTGTATTCGAAAAATGTGAAAGTCTTGAAAATCTGCAAGGTTGACAATTTTTCCCTCAGAACGTTGAAAATTCTGAAAATATAAGTAATTCAAAATTTTGCAAATTCATGCTCGGAAAACGCTGACATTTTTTGTAAATTTGTCCTCAAAACGTTGAAAATTTTGAAAATATTCCAAATATGTATGTACTCTAAAACAGTTGAAAATTTTACAAATGCTCGAAAAATGTTGAAAGTTTTGTAAATTTGTGCTCAGAAACAGAAAAATGTGTAATTTAATTTTTTTTTTTTAAAGTTTGGAAATAGGCCCTGAATTAACCACGTTGAATTTCCCTGACATTTTCAAAATAAGTCATTCTCCCCTGACATAAATAAATTTACAAGTTACCTGACTTTTCCAGATTTGGGGGTACCCTGACAGAATATTACTGAATTTAAAACACCGATTTTCCAATTTTGCTGAAAGAAAAATTACTTTATTTCTATAAATCACAGTAATTAAACAAGCATTTTAAAATACTCTGGTTCAACAGTGTATTGGCATCTGATCTGAAAGTTCAAATACAGTATAGGCCTATTTCTTCGTTACATTTTGAAATCGACGCCGTTGGCAGTGATAAATTTGCAATTTCAACACATTAGTTTTCAATATCTGCAATTGTACTGCAAAACTAGTTTTCCTCCGTAACTAATTGAAAAACGGCCGCTGCAAAGGCAAAACCTTTTACTCAGTTTCTTTCAAATCTACGAGACAAAACTAATTTTAGTATGCAATTTTATTACTTAAATTAGAATTTCATGGCAAAAAATAACGTGAAATATATATTTCCTATTTACAGCTTTCTTAACCTTGGTAAAAAATTCTTCGAGTTTCATCCTCTAATTTCGGTGATGCAAATTTCGTTCAAAAGTCAAAAAACTCAACAAAGTTGCCACACAAAACGCACAAACAAAACACAAGAAAAAAATCTCAAGCTTGGGCATTTAAGCTCATGGACATATTATGACAACTGCTAAACCGCAATCTTCAATTTTTTCCTCAAAAAATCTCCTTTTCATCTCTTCGAAATGTTAAACAATGTCAGCAGGTATACACCACAATAGGAAAAAAGATGGCAAAAAAATAAATGCATTGGTAAATAAGCAACAACAGCGCCACTAGTTAAGGCAAAATATTATCACCAAACACAACAACTATTGCATGTTGTCTTAACAATGACATTTTCACAACCACGTAGGCGTTGGAAGTGACAAAACGGTGGATACTTCCGGCTATGAGAACAGCTCCTTTCTGAGCTTTTTCTGTTTATTCATGATACAGTGCCCCCACTGCAAAAGCGACACAACTATTTTTTTTTTTCATTTTGAGATTAAGCGAGCTTCAAAATAAAGTAATGGTAAAATGAAGTGGTAGTGCAACATGTTCGTGAATTTATAAAATAAAAAAACGTTTTCTAGTCAAAATCCAAGTAAAAAAAGGAATTTAAATAATTTGCATAGGCTATAGTTCTGAAATGCTGCAACCTAAAAGATGTTAAACGGGAGAAAATAAGTGAATGAAAAATGAGAAATTAACATATGAAAAACACTGTTAATGTTAGAGAAGACGCCACACTCAAATGCATGCGACAAATTACAAGTATGCAGCGCCATCAATGAACATGAATCAATACAAAGAAAAACAAACCAAACTTTTCACTTTAATGAGGCAACATTTCAATATTCTTTTCACCCCTAATTCTTCATCTCTATCGCGGTACTGTATATAGTTCGTACAACAAAATTCTGAAAAGATTCGCCTATTATGTTTCACACATTTAAATTTATCTTTAAGTTTTATAACAATGCAGGTACGTACTTGTACAAGTACAATACATTCACTTCCCCTCAAGAACAATCCAATCTCTAAAACAGTGCAAATAAATACTCTCAGTGCACAAAAACCGACATTTGGGAAAAGGTTTCACAATTAGGTCTCCCATGATCACACAAAAAAAACCGACATCAAGTAAAGTTTGGTGAAATGGCTTGTTCTGCAGGTCACACTTTTTTAATATATCACCATACCAGAATTTTACGATCAAAGAGCTGCATCCCCGACATTTTAACATTTTGAAACTCATTCATGATTTTTATCCATGAAAAACTATTTTTTTCCGCTTGAATTACTTCAATAAAAGACAACTAATGTGGACTGCGTTTAAACGTATAATCACAATGTAATTACTTCTATCACAATTTATTAAAAATATAATCTGGAACTGTGGAGGTATGATACTTTTAAGCAGTTCCTATAAGTTACATATCACTTTCATGTCTGGTGTGAACAGAATGTTTCAGTATGTTTCCAGAAGTAACTGACAACAATTAGAAACAAAAAGTTCCACTCACTATGTGTGCGCCAGTGTGGACGTAGCTTAATATTTGCTTACAAAATTAAAAAGGAAAATCAATGAAAGAAATTTCTAAATAAAGAAAAATTCAAATTTGCATCAGACGTGTGAAATATCACTTACATTGAGAGTAAGGATAATGTCTAAGCATTTCATTTCCCACATTGAAATATTATCATTCCACCTTCTGTTTAGGATCCATCTTACAAGTGACCTTATGGGATTAAACCCAGACAGTTAAGGACAATTAAAGGTAGAAGAGCAACTTTTCGCTCTGATCTCGACCCTTTAACTTCAGCATTTCCAAAAAAGGGCCACCATGGGCTTGACCTATCTATTCGACCTGGTAAATTCCTGTCTCTATCACGCCTCCCTATCAACGTCTCTCTCGTTACCTCAACTCATTTACAGGTGCATTTCCTCACGCTTTTTCTTTACGTCACCTTTTTACACGGAAAAAACCTTTTGTCAGAATTTCGGCAATGAATGCAGAAGGTGGGCCAACTCAAGGCCCTCCAGCACTTCAATGCCTCCTCCTCACTTGTTGTTTCTTTCGGACGTGACCACTGACGGCTCGAGATGACATCACGTTGCTGCAATGCAGCAAAAACTAGTTAAAATTTGGTACGACGGCCATGATAATGATTAGACACATTTGGAGATGGAATGCAGGTTGAAAGAAATTAAAACCATCATGAACGATCGTATTTCATGGGTTTCTAACTCGGGGAGGGGGGGGAGAGATCTGTTACTCCCGGGCTCAGTTTATGGCCGAAATTAATGCAAAAACCTGGCCTACATTTATACCGTTACAAGGTCCCCCCCCATAAATTTCATATCCAATTTCCCTGATTTTTCCAAGTAACATATGCCAATATGTTAACTACGATTTTGCAAAATCGACATGGGAAAATATTCAATATTTTGCGAAATTTAGCAATGATAATTTTGAAAAATGTGCAAAATTAACATAGGAAAATTTTGAAAAATTTGCAAGACAAAATTTGTCTTCAGAAATTCTTCAAAGTTCTGTAAAAACAAGTTGAAAATTTTGCAAATTTGTATTACAGAAAGTTTGACAATTTTTCAAATTTATAATCTAAAAACGTGGAAAATGTCACAAATGTTGACTCGAAAAACGTGGAAAATTTTGCAAATTTGTACCCAGAAAAGATAAACAATACTACAAGTTTGTCTCCGAAAATTGTTCAAATTTTGCAAATTTAACTTGAAAACTGTTAAAAAATCTTGTAAATTTGTCCATGGAAACTGCCGAAAATTTTGAAAATTTGTCCTCTGAAATTGTTGACAATATTATAATTTTGTACTGGGAAAAGTGGAAAAAGTGCAACTGGGCCCTGAGCTACCCACGTAGAAGCATTAATTTTGGATTGTGGCAACATTAATACGTTGAATTTACCTGATTTTTTTTTCAAAATAAATCATTCTTCCCTGACATTTCCAGGTTTCCCAGGTCTGGGAAAACCTTGCGTTATTAAACAAATAATTATAGTGTTATTTAGCTTATCGTCCAACCAAAAGAGTTTATACAAATTGAAGGATGAAAAAATGCTGTTTTGAAAATCAAATATGATTAACGTTGACTGATACTTTCATTGAAGTTAAGATTCCGACAGCAAAACCTTAGTTCAATTTTATAACAATAAATCTGAAGATTTTCTTAAACTGCTGTGACAGATTAACTCCAGTCTCCAGTTGAGTTTAAGTTCGAGGTCACATAAAGATCAACAGCAATAGAATTGTAGTTTTATTGAGTTGCCATACCGGTAACATCCCTTACAAAAATTTAGGTATCATATTGGTTGATTCCTGGTATCTAGTAGGTATCAAGGTATTTTTAAGGTCTCTTTTAGGTATCACAAATTTACAACCTTAAAAAGATACCTATGATAGGTATATTTTAGGTTTCTTTATAGGTTTTTAATAGGTTTCATTTAAAATTAGTTGTTTTTAGGTTTCAAAAAGGTATCTATCAAGGAAACGTTTATATGATACTGTACAGAATACTGCACTTTTAAAAGCTGCAGTTTTACTTCATTGCCTGAAATACTACAGTAGGCCTACACTTCTGTAACACTGCAGTTTAGACTTCCAAAAACAAGTATCGGACCTTCATGTAGGACACCAGAGAGTAAAAGATACGTGCTATAATTTCCAAAACATGCCAAAAGTGTTGATCAAAAACAACCGTGTCTAACGGGATCGAACAGGTTATTGAAAACATATTTACCAAAAGAGAAAAAAAAATACGCCAAGGCTAATTATGAGACAAACTGCTGCTGTTGTTTTTCTTCAACAACAGGCTTCCTGTTTGTCCTTTTCACCCGACTGACTGAACTTATTACCGTTTTTCACGGCTGCCTGAAGTAACAGCCAAGAATAATTCATCAGGAAATAGCTACATGTACTGATGAATCCTCACTGGGAACTCCTTCAAGGTCAAATTTGAAAACCTGATTCATCTCCTCGAGCCTTATACATGTACCTTCAATGTTAAAAATTGACAACATGCCCTGCGATGTAACAAATGAATGAAAAATGTAGAAAATCTAACCCAAGAATCGAACTGAAGTTTTACAAATGGTAACTTGCGAATTTAAATACAAGTCAGTCTAGTCGGTTCAAAGTAAGTATGAATTTGTCTTTCAAGTTGTTATAAATGAAACGATATTTTTGAAATAGATAAAATCTGGAGAATCAGCTATTTTGAGTTTTTTTACACATAAAAAACTACACATGAAGGGTCGACAATTTTTTCGTTATACGGTTTTAAATCAGTAGGCTAATCCGGATTGCTTTTTAGTGCTCCGGATGTTGTTGTCAAGACATTTTTGGCCCCCCTCTACGCATCTGGGCATGCGCAGATTGCTACTCGACAGAATAAGACTTAGTACGTTTTTATATTCATTAAATTATCACGTTAATCCATTTTAAAACATTCATATTAACCATATTACAGTCGAACCCTGATAAGTGGATATCGACCCGGCTTCGAAATTGTGTCCACTTATCCGGTTTTTTGCGGGATGCGCTCAAATTAGATCAATTTCTTCCCAGATTAGTCAAATACAGTGTAGCTTAATCTCTTAGAAGAGCATTTATTGATAAAAAATCATAAACGAAGCTTTATAATGAATACACGTACATTCAGCTGCAAGATCTAGAAATAGAAGAGGAGAAACAGAAAAATGTACTTCGTTTCTTGTCTTTGTTTTCAATTTCCGGGTGTCATGAATTTCGATCATTTTTCTATGTTTAAAGATGTAAGAATTCTTTTTTGGTTCTGACGTACATGTATAATACAGTAGGCCTATATATGCTAGAATATTTTCCATTTTCATCAAGTTTTTGACCAAAATAATACTAAACAATGCACTTACAGTGGTTAATATAGTACAGTACCTCCATTTAATAGTGTAGAATGAAAGGTACGGCACAATTTTCTTTAATTCTGGTACATTGTAATTCATGCACATGTACACTGTGCAGAACTCACTGTTGCCAAATATTTTTATAAGCGTGTTTTTATACTGAAAAGCGGGAATTTCCCCTATCAGGGTCTGCTGTAAGTAAATGCCCCGTACTGACTGCTGACAAAGATTCATCAATAACCCACATAGCCGGTTTTACGGTTAGGAGGTTTTCACTTATCGGGTTTTAACATAGAAAACGTATTCAAAAAGTTCGGGGCTTTGAAATATCTTGCATTTATCAGGTTTTTTCATTTATCGGGTTTCTACTTATCCGGGTTCTACTGTATATATAAAACATCGTTGCATATTTGAATTTATGTAACATTAGATTATAAATCTTTAATTTTTATTTAATTTTGACTTAGAAATTAGGGCAGTTGTTTACTACCATCTTGGTTTGTTTATATCACAACTATAGTACAAAAAAACAAGGGTTTTAGGGCATTTTTTTAGTCTCAATTTTGGAAAAAAACTGAGGGATGCCTTGTGCCCTAAAATGTGTCACCAGTTTTTGTCACAATGCATTGCTCTCTAAGCTCTACATTTTTTGTACTGAGTATATCCCCAAATACAGTGAAACTTCTATAACTCGAAGCTCCAAGGGACCAGAAAAAAAATTTGAGATATGGAAAATTTGAGTTA
>JAQGAO010003011.1:0-18077 GCA_034697705.1 Ommatoiulus sabulosus | reverse complement strand
CGAAAGAGCCGCCACTTAGAGAATTTTGCACATCCTCAAAATTCTCACCGACCTCGACCGGGGAGCGAACCCCGCTAATTAGGATCGAGAGGCAAGCGCGTAACCCACTCGACCATCGGCGCCGGTGATTCAGAGCGTTGGAAAGAGCGAATATAAAAGAGCGTTGGGTCCAGTTTTGGCTGAATTTGAACACGTACTTTGGCAAAAGATGCATTCCGAAAGTTCTCCAAAACGTGCATTGGCACTTCATGCAAGGACTAAATTTATTGTGAAACCTAACAGCTGATTTTAATAAAGTGTCACGGTTTCATCTCTCCCTCCTCTTCCATTAACTTCGAATCGTGTCACCCAGTGCCCTCACCAAGTTGACAAGGTGAAGACTCCGCAAGCAGAGGAGAAACGCCGCATGCAGCGTTGATGCAAGACACGAACTGCATGCAGCTACGCAAAACAGATCGGGCGCTCATTTCGCATTTTTTCCTTGTTTCATCGTGTTCATTTTAATGACAAGTGACACAACGGATAAGAGAAAAGAAACGACAGACAGAAACAGATTGGAGAGATGCGTGCATATCCCAGTCAGAGAGGGAATGAAAGGATGTAAAAAAATGCAAAAGATTTACAAGAGCTGCATTTCCGCGCTCGCACTTGCGTAGAGTGCAGTAGATCGGCTGGCAAAGTTATTACTTTTTATCAGCGCTTGATTATGCAGGCGCACTGTACCATCCTCAAATGTTTCATTATGAAAAGAGGCTTCATTGTCATGATTACAGCTTATGGATTGAAGCGCCGGATACGATGAAGAATATTAGAAAAGTCTCGAGAATTCTCGGATGGTTCGCTGCATTGCTAGAGGATATGTTGAAAGTTTGAGAACAGACAAAACGTTAACAAGAGGACAGTTATCCTGATCCTAGCTTTTGAAGCTGTATTGAAGATGACGTCCATGTTCTCGTTGAAAACTGACCAGTTTTATATCACTCAGAAAACTTCGTAAATTAAGTGAAACGTGATGGTCGTGCTATGACGAGGGAGGGGGCAGCAAATCCATGAGTGGATTTTTTGATCGAATTTGCACGTGGATTTTGCACATCTACCTTCGTGACTGTCAAAGTACGAATCGCAAAACTTCTGCCTTAATAGTACCCCTTTAAGTTTATTAAGTACAAAGTAGATACTGTATCTATACTAACAGATAGCAATGTCAAATCATTTACATGTAAGTGGACCCCTCCAGCGATAGTCAATCCGCCGTCAAACGCTTGGGATGTAGAAATGTAATGGAGTTGGTTGAGATACGCTTCTGTTAAAAAATGTAACGACATAATGTACAAAGTAGTTTATTTCGATAACTACTTTATTGTTTAGTAAAATTAGGATACTCTAAAAGACAACATATTTTAATAGAAAACAACCCATTTCTTACTTTTCTTTTTCAGAAAGTGATTTTCATGACAAACGTTTTTATTTTTCTGATAAAAACAAATTGAGATTTTATGAATACCAAA
This sequence comes from Ommatoiulus sabulosus, assembly GCA_034697705.1. Lineage (NCBI taxonomy): Eukaryota > Metazoa > Arthropoda > Diplopoda > Julida > Julidae > Ommatoiulus > Ommatoiulus sabulosus. The sequence goes on along the minus strand of JAQGAO010003011.1, from coordinate 16,569 downwards.
TATACCAAAATAGCACATTTACCAAAATGCAATTTCAAAGCGATACAAGGCAAAATGTTTTAGTAACAAAACATTTTATTTCATGAAATGTAATGATGCCACATGGCAGCTTTATACTGACTGTAGTGTACAGTTTTGAATTGAAAAGGCCACATGTTTTTCTAAAACAAATTTTAAATATAACACCGGCGATATATTCCTTGTCGCTTTACGTCGATTATCCGGAAAATCAATTTCATTATCAACTCAGAGAATCAAATCTACTGTATTAACTCTAATGCACACTTGGATTAGTAACACGAGTAGAAAACTTTAATATAGCCGTAAATAATGGGCTTATACAATATATAGCCATATATAAAATGGTCCAAATATGGTCTAATATGAATAATATGCATCCTTTATCTGGTCAGATATGGTCCATATGTGGCCCATACAGTATATGTGAAAATATGGTTTATGTGATTATAATTTGTCCAGATAGGGTCTATATATATGGCACAGTTTAGGAAAAAACCATAAACTTAAAAATAAAGCCATATATGGCCAGATATAGTCCATATATAGCATATAACATAAAGATCCATAAGTAAAACATTTAGATAAAGGCATGATTTAAAGTTTTTAAATATTTTTTGAGTGAAGTAAATACCTGATAAATTCAACATTGATTGCAAAACTTATGACATAGTTTATATATCATTTTAAGTTATTACAGCATGATGTAGCTAGGCCACAGTTGATAGGCATATACATGTACTGTATACCGTATGTATGTTCACAACTGGGTATACACGTATTTTGAACATGCATAGCTTGTCATAGGAAACAATATCCATATATGGAAATATGTCTCACATTTAGACATACATGTATGGACCACATCTGGTTAAATATGACATATAGGGACCATATCTGGCAAACATGGTATGTATGGCCCATATCTGCCATATATGTCCAGACATGTTCAATTTCTGGTCTTGCCATTTATGGGATGTGCCTTACATGGCCCATATATATTGTTTCCACCCGGGAAGATAGCCAGGCTCGTTAAAATGCCATCATTCATAACCAATATTCCATATTTATGATTATTAACATTAAATAGCTATTATATTTGATTGCATTTTATTTTAATTCCATGATATAAATTTATAATTTATAATCTATGAAATTTGTTATGAAGGAAACTTACGATAATAGAGCCATTTGTCGTTATTCGGTGAGATCTATTTGCAAACAAAAGATCTCTTCTATGGTCGAAAAAATGTCAATAATTCATTATAATTATTAATTCATCAATTAATCATTTTTAGCATTCATTTCACCTTTTTGTACAAAGGATTTGAAGCAATAGCCAGGCATATCAGCAAAATATTCATAGCTGGCAGATCAGCAAACATAACGTGAAACGCTAGTGCATTTTGAAATCCTTTTAAATTGAAAGCCAGATAATAGAATACCATAGCTGCCATGTAATTATGATGTAAATACACATGGAAAGAGTTGCGGAAAACATCGAGTCCAACATCTTATTCGTTGAGGTTACAAACACGTGGATTTCAATGGCATTCTGAAGGTTTTCTATAGGCTGAGCTAAAACCTCCTTCAGAAACATTTGCATAATTATCAGGAAGTAATAGGATAATTATTTTGGAAGTAACACACTACCGACAATCACGGTGTATTGCAATAGATGCTGCCATAAATCAAACAGGAATTGAACTGGGCTAACCAAAGATGACCATTAGGAGGATTCCATGTTTTCGAACATCAGTCACTGTGGTACCCACAAATGAAAGAAAAATTGATGCTCTAGAATAGCAAACTTCATACTCATTTTTTGTCTAAAGCAGTTATTTAATTGAAATTTTTGCAATCTGGCCATCAGTAGCAGGTATGTAGTTTGATTTCAACGTGTTTTCAGGAAGTTAACACTAGAGATATTAAAAACATAAATTGTTAAATAACAGCACTATGTAACAACATTACAAATGTTGGTGGCTTGCAAACACTGACAGAAATAGTTTGCTTCCAAGTCAGTCCAAGCAATTTTTTTAGATGGTTGTAAGCTCAATGTATCAACAATCTTAAGGTGTAATTTCCTGCAACTTTATTGCATTTCTGCTTAAAATTACCTTTTCTATTCTGATGCATGGTGTTCAACAAAAGAACGAAAATTTAAAAGCATAGTAATTATATTATTTATTGCTTGAGACATGAGTTCTAACATAATGTACATGACACGTAGAGAACTTTATGGCATCTTGAGAGGTTCTGGAAAGGCAAACATAAAGGAACAATTTGCTTATTTAACAGAACAAGTTACAAACCGGACAATACATGTCCTAAAGAACATCTTGCAAAACTACCTAGAACGTTTTTTTCAAAAATGCAGTCACAGAAAGTCTAATGAGGATGTTTTTAATTTGCTTTTGATTAGTTCAGATTCAGTCATTACAAGCAAGAGAAAAATACCAAAACGAAAGGCTCACTCTTTGCCAACAGAAGCTTTAGCTTTGTTAATGTCACCACCTATTGAAGACCAATCCACAGGTAGCCTAAATCAACTTGATAATGAATCATCACAGTCAGATTAATAATCACTAAACAGCTTTTAATTCCTAATATGTCATTTTTATGTTATTTTAATCCGCTATGCAATGAAACATAGATTTATCAATTGCAACCATATATACTACTGGAATGCATGTAGTGGTGATATTTCACCGAATAAGGTGAAAAAATGTTTATGTGATTAATGTTTAAAATATTACTGTTTTATTTAAATTTATTTACTTTTGGACACAATTCATGGCTTCTATGATTTATTGACAGTTTTAATACATGTCCGACCCACTGTGCGGCGTGCCAAAGGCGAAGAGCGAATTTCCAAACGCAATTTTTGCATTTCGAGTCATGCTGCAAACCAAGTTTACGAAACCTGCCGTTTGCAAGCTTTGCCTAGTAACCAAATGACATTTTTTTGTTCCAGTGTACTTGACGACTGTTAGCAGCATAAAAAACAGAACAATGAATCCAGTCAATATAATGTTGCATTTTCCTGCGATGTGCATGACTTTAGCCGGGAATTTAACGCAAACATTTTTGGGATAAGTGTTAACTCCCAATAAGTAAAAGACGCAAAAGTATGGCTCGAAAACGTCAACCATGCTAACCATAACTACTAGAGTTGTAACGTAGATTTCAAAAACGTTGATGTTGATAATGAATTCTTCTCAAAAAACGAACTTCTAATGTGAAACTTCTGAATGAAGGTGGGGAACGCGATGGTCGCTCATTTAAAAGTGAAGGGCAGAATTAGCAGAGACTAATGTGAAGTGAAAATGCGAAGTACAAAAGACCACTTTGCTATGTCCAATTAGCTGTCTGTTTGTTAAGCACATTAAGTTTCGAGCCAAGTTTACAATAAGTTTCTTGAATATCGATGTTCATAGCATGACGTGCTAATTTCAACCAAATGCTGAATGTTTGTATAAAACATCGATTTTAGGAGAAAATTAAAAATTGGTTTGCTGAAGCTCAATTCTCAATGTATTGCACTGATGAAATTAAACACAGTAAATTCGACACATGGAAATGAGCTCTATGGTCTATTTTTTCACGTTCTGGACATGGTTTCGTAAAAATAAAAATATCTACCATACTTAGCAATTTGTGTCAATACTTTCTAAAGAAATCTCCTTTCATATTGTTAATGGTAATTTTATTTATGTGCAGCACAAGCAGATTAAGCAGCTCTTACAAGAGGTCGCTATTATTTGCGGGTCAGACAAAACTTCATTACAGTTACAATATTGAGTTGAATACAATATTAATTACACTTAGAATATTAAGTGGGAATATTAATTACAGTTAGAGTATTAAATTGGAATATTATTTACAGTTAATATATTAAGTTAGAATATTATATTGCAGTTACAATATTGAGTTTGAATATTAATTACAGTTATAATATTAAATTGGAATATTAATTACAGTTAATATATTGGGTTGCAATACTAATTACAATTACAATATTGAATTGTAATATTAATTGCAGTCACAATATTAAGTGAGAATATTAATTACAGTTACAATATTTAATTGTAATATTAAATACAGTTAATATATTGAGTTGGAGTATTGTAATTAATAAATATACCAATTTAATATTGTGAATGCAATTAATATTCGAACTCAATATTGCAACTGTAATTATTATTTCAACTCAATATTGTAACTGCAATTAATATTCCAACTCAATATTAATTGCATTTGCAGTAACAATAATGAGTTGAAATATTAATTACAGTTACAATATTGTGTTGGAATATTAATTACAGCTACAACAGTGAGTTGAAATATTAATTGTAGCTACAATATTGAGTTGAAATGAAAAATTTCATTTATAATATTTAGTTACATTATTACAAACATAAGCGTATTGTGTTGTGAAAAAATTAATTCTTAAAATTGTACAAATAACTTAAACGACTTTTTAATGCTGACCGTCGTCGTGGTTATGTTTTGCTATTTCTAAATGTGTATAACGTTATTTAATAAAGACAACGCTATTTATTTACATTACGATGACTTACTTCATATTGATAAATGACGTTGATCATCACCTCTGCTTATTAAAATTCCGATGATCATGACTTTCATTAATAATAAATTATTCGGATTTTTTACCGGAAAAAGTTTTTGTCTCGCGAACTTTTACGAGTTCGTGTTCAGATGCAGAAAAGTTCTTGTAATCACAGTTTAATGAAAATTTCGAGTGTTTGGAAAGTCCTGAGTCTAACAATCTATCAAGTTAAGTTTTTCACTAGCCAAAAAGATGTACAGTGTAGTTGTGCGCACATTCACGAGTAATTATCACTTTAGCACAAAACGTTTCATATTTTCAATGTAGCCCAAAAACTGATGATTCCCGGAAAATTGTTCCCAAACAAATGTTTCCCAAGAACCCAACATTTGATCGCCAACAATTAATCGCCCTATACAATTAATGTTCGCCGAGACGTTAATTATTGATCTAACGGCACTAACCTAATCTGGGATATCGCTGCCGAAACCCCACTAGGGTGACATAACCTGACCTAATCTAGCCTTATAAAGAACCTTTTGCAGATTTCGAAACATTCCTCTATCACCTGACATTTGATTCATTCCATTGGCAAAATTTACTCGGAGGCCGGGTAGGGACACGATGTGCATTGTTGGCGATCAGATGTAGTGGCAAACCTTTTTAATTGATGATTAATTGTTGGCGATCATTTGCAATAGGAGATGTTTGTTGTCGATCAAATGTTGAGAACATTTGTTGGGGAACAATTTTCGTTACACCATAATTATAAATCATAATATAGAATCATTAGTAGTGAAACTTCAACAGGCCTGAAAAAATTACCACCTTCTTTAGAAGCGCGATCTTTTGCTAAATTCTATAAAGAGAATAAGTTATCTTAATCAAAAGAAAACATAGCAGATAAACACACAAGAAATTATATTATTACCGTTAGGCATCTAGAATGTAGTTGTATTCATTAGTAACAGTAAGTAGGCTCACGAGAATCATACCTTGCGTAAGCATAACTTGCAACGTCGACATTCAGTAAGATGAGCTAAAATGATAAAAAGGGAGTAGATACAGATGACCATTCTTGTTGTCATCGAGATTTCGTCTTTGGCAGACATGAAGTCAAATGTGCAAAAGAAATTCTCAAATTTGTTTTTAAACAGGGATATCTGTGAGTAATATATTTCGCGCATGACAGAAATGCTTCAATCTCTGAACTGCATGGGACTCCCTGAAATCAAGACGTGATAGATTGCCTATGGGCCTTTTCAGACATTTTGGTCTGTCCTGGTCCAAATGCATATCTTGACTCCAAATGATCGTCGTGTTAGTAGATGTTCTCATTCCAAGCAGTTGTGTGAGATACCTGTTAAAATGGATGCTTACTTCAGGTCCTTCTTGTGCAGGTAATTATACAATTAAATGACCTCCCTAAGGACAGCTTGCACCTTCAGGACGTTTAGTTGGTGGTGGTAACAACTGGGTTACCATACATACAGGGAGTGCCAGCCAGCATACCCCTTCTACTGGCAATCCTCCTTACCACATGGCATTTACTTGCTGACTGTAGGGTACTAAATTAAATTTCTTGAACGAATCAGTGGGAGGATTTTGCAAACTACCATCATGGTTTTCAAATTGCTAATCGAAAAAACTGCCTGAGAACCCCTATTGGCGCATTAAGTACAAACTATGTATTGCATCTATACTAACATATAGCAATGTCAAGTCATTCAATTGGGCCCCTCCTGCGATAGTCAATCCGCAGTCAAACGCTTGGGGTGTAGAGATGTAATAGAGTTGGTTGAGTAGCTTCTGTTAAAAAACAAAACGACATAATATAGAAAAGTCGATTTAAATAATTCTACTTTATTTTTTTTTAGAAAAATTTGGATATTCTTAAAAGACAAAATATTTTAATGGAAAAATAGACATCTATGTTTCTTCATCGTAAAATAATATTCATGGAAAACGCTATAATGATGTTTTTCTAAAAAGTTTTTTTAATAATTCAAAAAAATATTTTTTCGCTATCAAACTATCAAAAATATATCACATATTTTTTTCTTAAACGTACTAAACCTCGAGAAATTGTTTTTTTTTTAATTCTCCGGGAAATTCATTCCATAACTACCATAGAGAATCAAGTCGACTGCATTTACTAAATGCAAACTTCATCAAATAAATTTATTTTAAAGATGTCTAGGGTCACATAGATTTCATTAACAATATGACACATTTGTGATTATTTACTTTAAATTGCTTTCATATTTGATTGCACATGATTTTAAATCCAAAAGATTATAATACATGTACTATTAATACCGGATATTTAAAAAAAACACTTACGATAATAGAGCCATTTGCCATTGGGCAGTTAGATTCATTTGCAAACGAACGGCGATGACATGCCAATAAAGATCTCATCTACATGTACAGTAGGAAGATGTAAATAATTCAGAATAACTATTAATCTTACAATTAATCATTTCTAACATTCATTGCACCTTTTTATACAATGAATTTGAGGTCATTGCCAGACATATCAGCGAAATATTCAAAACTGGCAGATCTGCAAACGTAAGATGAAACAGTGCCACATTTAGGAGTCCTTCCGTATCGTTGGACAGGTGATAGAATATCATAGGTGTCATGCAAATGTACATGGAAAGAGAAGTGGAAAACATCGCGTCCAACATCTTATTCGCCGAGGTTACAAACATATGAAGTTCAAAGACGTTCTGAATGTTTTTGACAGGCTGAGCTAAAACCTCGTTCAGATACATTTGCATTATAATCAGAAATAGGTACGCCAAGAAAAACAAGTTTGAAGTTAATATAGCACGGACAACCGTAACGGATACCACTAAAGCAATGAACAACTCACACAAGACCAGACCTGGATGATCCAAAAATGACCTGTGGTCTACAGATTCAATAAACACTTCTGAAAATAACACGCAAAAATACAGAATAAAGCATGCAGTGATGCAAATAATAAAAGAGACAAAGGCGAACGTTGTAAAGTAGGCTAAACGTTTGGAAGGACGGCGTGCCAAAGGTGAAGAGCGAATTTCCGAGCGCAATTTCTGCAAATTGAGATTTCGATTCATGCTGGAAACCAAGAGTACGAAAACTGCCAAATGCAAGATTTCGTATAGACACCAAATAATACCATCCGTTTTGATGTACGGGGGGCGCATGTTCGCCAGCATAAAAAAAACAGTGAAGCTCGTAATCAGAATATTGCATTTCCCTGCAATGTGAATGACTTTAGCAGGGAATCCCACGCGAACATGTTTGGGATAAGAGTTAACACCCAATAAGTAAAAGGCGAAAAAGTATGGCTCCAAAAAGTCAACCATGTTAGCCATAACTATACTAAATAAAGCCCGTACGATAGATATCAAAAACGTGAATGATCGCTCTTCAAAACGATCAGTTAATGTATTATTTCTCAACCAACGCACTGCTTATGTGAAACTTCTGATACGAAAAGTGGAACGCAATGATCATATGCTTTTAAAAGGGAATGGTAGAACTAGCACAAACTAATGGAAAGCGACATTGCTAAGAACGGAATACCACTTTGGTCATGCTTAATTAGTTGTCTGTTTGTTTAAAAAATTGATTTATAGGCAAAGTTTAAATTTCTTGAAGATCGATGTAGCTTGTATCATGCCATCTGGCCCGTAAATGTTGAATGTTTATTTAAAACTTAACTTTAAGGACAACATTAAAATAGGATCCTCAAAATCGATGCCATCGTATTGCACCACTGAATTTGGAATACATGGTTCTCATGGTTCCGCAGTATTGGAATTCATGTCATGGTTACGCTTTCCCATTTAAAAAATTCCCTCCATGGCTAAAAATGACACGATTTATCAAAGTAACCATGGTTAAACGGAAATTACGCCATTTAGAAAATATATGGCGTCATAATTATAAATAGTCTAATTACTGGAAATTAATTGCGGGATAACTGTTTTTGGCAAATAAGGAGATTATCTGTAACAATCATTTCACTTCAGCTGAACTCTTTACCCCACTCTCACTATGAAAATGCATGTCATGTGGAAGGATACTAACGCCTTAGTTAAATTGAATTTGCAAAGGGTTGCGTTATCCTTTGTAACTGAACTACAGGATATTTTACTATGCGAAAATGTTCAAGGACCAATAATATGGATTCGATATAGCACAGTGTTCCACTTAAAAGTTTGACTGAAGAGTTCGACTGTCACCGCAGTTTCGTTTAATGATTTCCACCACCATTGTAGAATTCCCGGGTAATGTAAACTTTTTAAAAAAAAACGATCTGGCTTCGTCGAACTGAGTATGGTTTCCAAATAGGGAAACAGTATTCTTTAAGAGGACGAACTAACGAGTAACGATCGATAAACTAACTCCTTAAAATTTCTGGGACAGTTTCGGAAAACTTGCTGGAATAACTAAGGTGTTGTATTATTTTATATGAGTACTGTCTCAATGCATATCATTAGCGATGTGGACTCCTCAATACAAATTCAGAAGCCGTCTGCAAATGATTTTAAATAGAAGATATTAGAAACGTTTTGATTCAGTTTAATTGTGTTTCAATATTACAGTTACCTAACTAAGTTGACATATTAATTTCACTTACAGTACCGAGTTTGAATATTAATCACACTTACAATAATAAGTTTGAATATTAATTATACTTACAATAATAAGTTTGAATATTAATTACACTTACAATATCGAGTTGGAATATTACCTACACTTACAATATTAAGTTTGAATATTAATTACACTTACAATAATGAATCTGAATATTAATTACACTTACAATAATGAGTTTGAATATTAATTAAACTAAAAATATTAAGTTGGAATATTAATTATTCCCAGATAACGAGTTTGAATATTGATTACACTTACAATATTGAGTTTGAGTATTAATTAGACTAACAATATTGTGTTTAAAGAAATAAAAAAAATTGCGAGAAAGCAAAATAAATATTTTAAGTTTATCCTTCATATAATTTATATTTATTTTTAATTTGTGGTAGCCGTAAGCTCCTAAACTAACAATTTAGCACCCCTAATTGTTCAGATTAGCCCGAATTGCACTAGCTCAATCATCGATTTCAATGTTTTATTACCGTGTCAATGGGTGGCAGTGTGTGCAAGTGTACATTTGTGGAAAGAGCGGTCCGAAATGCACAAACGTTTCCTTCAAGCGCATACTTTAGTACATTCTATGACGTGAGAAGTACAGAATTCATACTTTGCCCAGTTTGGACAGAGCCACAGTAATGAACCTAATTATGCTGATTTCGAGACATGTCTTTATCATGTGACATATTTCATTCATTCCATTGGCAAAAATTACTCGGAGACCGGGTAGAGACACGTTTTTTATGGCGCATTCCAATCGTCTAAAAAGTGTACACTGGTGTACACCGAGTGTACGTTTCTGCACTCGTTCCATTCCATTGGTCCAAAAAATGTGCACCGAGTGTACACTGAATACACCGTCGAAAGAGCCAGTGTAGTCAGTGCATCCAACATGGCGGATTATGACGTCATGAGGTTGCACTGAACAAAAAAAGACGTGATCAAGTTGCACTGGCAACACACTGCACCGCACTAGTGTGGATGATTGGAATTCGCCATTAGTTGTTGATTCGATAAAAATATCACGTGATGCAGCCTCACGTGATGGAGCTGGAGGTCCAATGCACAGTATACAAAAAGACCAGTAGGATCACTCCGTGTCGGCACCTTTTATGTTCTAACGGCGAGAACAAGTGAAGCGTGCCACACGATAATGTAAGATTGAGTGAACGAAAAAAAGAACTATAGTTCACTCAAGTGAGTAAGTGAACTATGTCGTTCACTCGAGTTCACTTCAATCCAGTTTGAAGTAGCGACTGAGCCGTTATGATGAACTACTCCAGTGAAGTAGGAGTGAGTAACTCACATAAGCGTAAACGACGACTTTTTCCATAATCATAATTGTTGTGCGGCGGAGCTAGCTCATGGCTAGGTAAAAGTGGGCGGAGTCACCATAATGGTCTTTCGTATACTATGGTCCAGTGTTACGAACAGATGCAGTGGCGAACCTTTGTAATTGGCGAACAATTTTTCGGACACCATAATGAAATATTTCGATTTTAGGCCATGGTTCGCATAACACGAATAATCAGCAAATTGTGATGCAAGAATAATAGCCCAACTAGAACTAACACAAAATGTTACAAAAATCCCAAATTAATTAGACAATCATTAGTAATGTAAATATGCATGGTATGTTGACTTCAAAGTGCCTGAAAATATTGTCATCTTCATTAGAAGTTATCGATATTTGGCTAAATTCTAAAAAGAGAATAAGACCCATCTTAACCAAAAGAAAACATAGCAGATAAACATACAAGAAGTTCAAGAAATTGTATTATTACCGTTAGGTTAGGGATGCATAATTTATAGTTGTATTCATTAGTCTCAGTAAGTAGGCTCACGAGAATGATACCTTGCATAAGCATAATTTGAAATTTCGATATTCAGTAAGATGAGCTAAAATGATAAAACGATACGTGTTGTTATCGAGATTTCGTAGGGGTACTTATAAACTTTACGAATCGAACTTTGGCAGACATGATGTCAAGTGTGCAAAAGAAATTCTTTATTTTGTTTTTTAAACTGCGATATCGGTGTTTATATTTTTTGAACGATTTAGCACGTGGATTTTGAAAACTACCATCGTGTTTTTTCAAATTGCGAATCGCAAAAACTCTGCCTGACTACTTCTATTACTGCATTAAGTACAAAGAACATATTGCATCTGTGTATACAGTATACTAACAGATAGCAATGTCAAGTCATTCAATTGGGCCCCTCCTGCGATAGTCAATCCGCAGTCAAACGCTTGGGATGTAGTGATGTAATATAGTTGGTTGAGTAGCTTCTGTTAAAAAAAAATACACATTTCTGTTTCTGAATCGTAAAATGATTTCCATGAAATTCTGATAATAAAATTTTAAAAAAAATTCCGACAGTAAAAAAAGTTATCAAAACAATCCCATTTTACTTTAAAACGTAATAAAGCTCGAGAAAAAATCTTTGCCAATTTTTTTTTTCATTCTCCGGGAAATCCATTCCGTAACTTACTTGGAGCAACAAGTCTATATCGCATTTACTAAACGCTATCTTCGGCAAATAAATGTGTTATTTTAAAGATGTCTATAGTGTAACATTGATGTCATATTTCATTAATATCACATACGAGGGTATTTATGATTATTTACTTTAAATTGCTTTCATACTTGAGTGAAATTTTGTTGATATTTGATTTACAAAAGATAATATAACAATTAATAATGCATTATTTTTTTAAAAAAACGACATTTACGATAATAGGGCCATTTGCCATTGGGCGGTTAGATTCATTTGCAAACGAAGGGCGATGACATGCCAATAAAGATCTCATCTAAATGTACAGTATAAAGATGTAAATAATTAAACAATTATTAATCCATCAATTAATCATTTCTAACATTCATTGCACCTTTTTATACAATGAATTTGAGGTAATTGCCAGACATATCAGCGAAATATTTAAAATTGGCAGATCTGCAAAGGTAAGATGAAACTGTGCCATCTTTAGAAATCCTTCTATATCGTCAGACAAGTAATAGAATATCATAGGTGTCATGCAAATATATATGGAAAGAGACATGGCAAATATCGAGTCCAACATCTTATTCGCCGAGGTTACAAACATATGAAGTTCACAGACGTTCTGAATGTTTTTGACAGGCTGAGCCAAAACTTCGTTCAGATACATTTGTATTATAATTAGAAATAGATATGACAAGAAAAACAATTTTGAAATAAATATAACACAGGCAGTGGTAATGGTTAACACGAAAGCTAAGAATAACTCATACAAGACCTGACCTGGATGATCTAAAATTGACCATATGTGTACTCTGTCAATAAACACTGCGGAAAAATATACGCTAGAATACAGAATAAAACATGCAGCGATGCAAATAATATAAGAGACAAAGGCAAATGTTGCAAAGAAGGCTAGTAGTTTGGAAGGACGGGGTGCCAAAGGTGAAGAGCGAATTTCCGAGCGCAATTTCTGCAAATAGAGATTTCGATTCATGCTATAAACCAAAATTACGTAAACTGCCAAATGCAAGATTCGGTATAGAAACCAAATTATGTAATCTATTTTGATGAATGACATGTAGGCCAGTATAGAGAAAACAAAAAAGCTCGTGATCACAACATTGCATTTTCCTGCAATATGAATTACTTTAGCAGGGAATCCCACGCGAACATTTTCGGGATAAGTGTTAACTCCCATTAAGTAAAAGGCGAAAAAGAATGGCTCCAAAAAGTCAACCATGTTAGCCATAACTACTAAAGCTGTAAGGTAGATGTGAAAAACGTAGATGATCGCTCATCAAAACGATGCAGTTAAGATATTCTTTCTCAATCTACGCACTGCTTATGTGAAACTTCTGATACGAAAAGTGGAACGCAATGGTCATGCTTTTAAAAGGGAATGTTAGAACTTAATTGCACAAACTAATGGAAAGCGGCATTGCTAAGAACAAAAGAACACTTTGCTCATGTTTGATTACCTGTCAGTTTGTTTAAAAACATTAATTTTAAGGCCAAGCTTAAAATATATTTCTTGAAGATCGATATAGTTTGTATCTTGCCATCTTGCATGCAAACATTGAATGTTTATTTAAAACTTTCATTTAAAGGGCAAATTTAAAATAGTTTTCCTCAAGATCGATGACGTCGTATTGCACCACTGAATTTGGAATAGATGCATTGTTCCACAGTATTGGAATTCATGTCATGGTTACGGTTTGCATTTTCTACATGGAATTCCTATAGGGTTTTTTCTATAGGGTTTAAAACGACTCCGTAGTTGTTACTTGTTATTGTACTGTAACAATCATAATAAAGAAAATTTAATTGCAAGTTTCAATCACACATTTATCGCGAATGAACAATGTACAACCTAAGAAATACAAATACCTAACAAATACAAACTAAGAAAAACTGAAACGTTTTCAACATTTTAACAAGCACAAAATGCACCATCCTGATTTACAAAAAAAAAGAACAAACTTGTTTAAAGCGGCACAATTTGTAGAAATGTTTTTTTTTTCATAAATTGGTCTTATTTCATGGAGATCATCATTTAAATATTTGATTTACAGTGTATAGTTTATATGTTTTCCAATGCCTCTAACAGATTGAAAACGTGGGTAACATTTTCTCTATACGAAGAGAAAATATTGCAAATATGGACTACTATCACCGCAATCAACTGGAAGTAAAATAATTCGCCTTGCAATTCGTACATCGTTTTCCATAACCCCCCAAAGAAGTTATTTTACAAGATCCTTCTAAAAGGTTCCAAACACACAAATAAGGTTCAATACACTCAACCCTTTTAAAAGTTCTTTGTAAATGGAAAAGGTTCTTTATAAATAGAAAAGTTCAATATATTGAAACCTTTTGAGGATAATTTTTTGAACGACAATTCTTTTTGGAATATATCAGTTCACGAAATCCTCATTAGTATCATCCATTCCGAAGACTAGTAGATACTGTATGCGATTGGTATGTTTATATTGTGAAAAAGAAGTGACATTAGGCTGAACAGTGCCTTCAACTAACCTGTTAAAATTTTGGAGCAAACATCCAAATGTAAGAAAAGTCTCGTCCTGATCGAGTGATGTGTTTTTTCTAAAAAGCTAGTTCTATGTAGATGTACAACTGCTATGGCATAGAGTAAAAATTGAAGCATTCGGCATAATAACTTGATCTAACCTAACTTATAACCTAACCTAAAACGTTCAAATTACTGTGCCACACAATTCAGTTTTTACTGTACACCATAGCAATTGTACATCTAAACAGAACCATACATTTCCAGGACGACAGTAGCTACAGTATATTAAACCGAATAGCAATTCGTTTCCACAACTAAAACATTGCGTTGGAGGGAACTAAAATAATCCAAAAAAAAAATACCTTAAGATTGATTTTATTTTCGAAATTCAACTTCCTCAAACCAACAGTTATGCATAAAAAAAAAACTGCGCGCAACACAGAGTTTCTGATTTTGGAATGCAGCTTCCACGTGGTGTGACATTCCTGAAGAGGTTTCTCCAAGAACCTTTAGAAATACATGTATGGAACCAACCTTGAAGGCCAGTATTGGTGATGTGGTCTCCATTTACAGGTGAGGTGCTTCAAAGCATCTTTATGAAAAAAAGGGGCGGAATTTTCCGAAAAACCTCGAATGAATCTCAAATTTTTTAGAGGGTACGTTTATTAGAAATGCCCATAGCATGCATGAACACACTGAATACACAAGTGAATACTTTTAAATATGAAATTTGCATTCTTTCATAGGTGTAATTTTGCTCTATTACAAATACAGTATAGCTATAGGCAATGAGGTTACAGCTAGTTTTTCTTCAATCTTACTCAATTGTTCCATGTCCACGAAGATGTAGGATGGGGGAGGGAGAAGGAGTAAGAGTTTACACCCCAGTTGCACCTAATTTTATCTGATCTTATTATAACGATGTTTACCTTCATTTACAACTTCACCCTAGACGCTGCAGATACATCGATATCATCGACATAGGACAAACTTCCCAAGGTCAGCTTCGGCCGTTCATTTCCACGGCATTACAGTCACATTCGGTGTTTCAACCTAGGTATTTAGACGCTCTCCACGTCTTTCTCTCCATCAATTTCTGCTGCTGCAGCATTTCACATGCAGGCACGCGCATGAATCGACTTCATGGAAACAAAACGAACACAAAAGCTTGGCTGGCACAAGAGAGGAGAATGAGTATTGACTTTGGAAGATGCCGGCGAATTGAGTTTATTAGCCTATATTGATAGGATATGCCAGAAAAAGGCATCAATATTAAAGTTGCATTCATCTAAGTGAGTGAAAATGCGGCCTACGTGCGCTGCCTTGTTTGAACGGTTTTGTAACCCATAGTAACCCCGAGAGTAACCTTAGAGCTGCATGCCTCTTCTTTGGTCCTTTTCCACACATAGCGCTGAGAAAGCTAATACCGGTCATGGATCAAGTATGCCAACGACCATCGAAACGGACATCTCCTGCTGTCCATTTTCCACCGAACTGATCCATTCCCGATACCACCTCATCCACTTGCATTTTATGTAAACAGCAAAGCGTAACACAAACAAGGTGCTGAGAAAACGTAGTCAACAACATAGTCTTCTTCCTATCATTAGGGGTCTTGCATCTGTTCTCAATTGATGTCGGGATAGAACGCCATCCTACATAGAGGGTGAGCGTTTTTGGCCATATTTGAGTACCATAATGATGTGGCAAAGAAGTGACCCTAGAGGGATACTCATAACTCGAAAACTACTTGACCTAGAGCGGTATAAAGGCCGTAACACACAAGGAAAGTTATATCCGGAAATAAATTGCGAGAAATTTCAGGAATGTTATTTCAACAGAAACCATGCATTTCCTGCTGCTGCGCAGCACACATGGAGTGATATTTTCAGAATATATCCCGACAGTATATGATGAAATTTTAAATACACAAACAAAAAAGAAGAAATTCTACGAAATATTACATTTCGTAGAATTTCTTCTTTTTTGTTTGTGTATTTAAAATTTCTTAAAAACGAGTACAGTTTCTTTTTTGAATATGTTCTTGTTATAACGTAATTTACATATCTAGTTAGGTTAGTAATGGAGGCAAGTAATGTTTATTTAACAAACTTTTTTTGTATATGTCACGGCTTCTGATGAAGACTCGCCGAGTCGAAACGTTGAGCCGTATTAAAATAATCGGTTGTGATAAATTCAAGACTCGTGAATCAAATACAGTAAAACCTGGAAAAGTGACCACCTTTGAATGGTGACCACCTGTTTATGTTGACCACTTTTTAGTGTATTG
>JAQGAO010003010.1:0-18078 GCA_034697705.1 Ommatoiulus sabulosus | reverse complement strand
TGACAGGGCCCGACGTTGCTTAACTTCGGGGATCGGACGAGAACCGGTGTTTTCAACGTGGTATGGCCGTTGACGATTAGCTGTGCTTAACATTTATAGTTATGAAGTAATTAAAATGCCTCGCGAGTCTTTTATTTTCAGGATAGAATTATAATTAGGCGCACTCAGAAGGAAGCTTTACGAAGGGCAATTTTGGTTGTTGGAGTCTATTTCAATTCTTTCTGCACATGCCCGTTCTTCCTATCATGAAGTGTTGAAAAGGTGGCCACTAGATGGCGCCACATGTCCCGCCGCATGCACAAAAGAAACTTACGAACTACATGTTTTTCTGCGCATGCGCGAAGGGAAATGTGGCGCCATGAAGTGGTCAACCTTTCAATACTTCATGATAGGAAGAACATGCGCGGCAGAACTGAAATAGACTCCTTTACATGGACAAAGAAATGCGTTGCTTGATTTTTTAAGTTCGATAACCTTGAGTAACGTTTTACAACTATTACTGCCAAAAGTGCCATTCGTAAATGTTCAGTCTGAGTCTCCCTATAATAAAGTTTTTGTTTAAAATGATTCCTAACATTAATCTACAAAACAAAATTTAAATAGGCTGAATATTTCTATGCCGCCAGTAGTGATGTAATGAATTCATCACATCAAACTGATGTTACATCACATGGCAATTGACTGACTGTAGGGTATCATTTTGAATTGAATTGAAGAAACCTTGAAGAAACCTAATTTTTAATTTGTAAATTAAAAAGACAACATTTAATGCACTTCTACTGTATATACAACGTCTACATAACGTGGCTCCATCCTAAGTTCGAACAATAGGGTTCGCAAATGATTTTTGTGAACATTTAGAGCATTGAAAATGGATTATGTGGAAAGTTCATAGAATTTATAGTTAGGTTGGTAGAAAGTATACGAGTTATTTACAAAACTAAGGAGGTTCCACGCATTAAATCCTCGTTGAAGTTAATGATATCCTCCATGACCGCCATAGTGAGAATCTTCAGGCTGACGTACATAATAGGAAAATGGAGCGAAATAGTGGTAACCATGTTTTTCCGTAGGACCTCGGTGAACGGAGATGTGAACCTGGCCATGTGGACCATAGCCATAACCTAGAAATAATAATAAACATTATATATTTGCATTAAAAATTGAATTCTAAAGTTTTTCCTGTTTAATTTCTGTATTAATTTACCTGTAGCTGATGTGTCTAGGTCGCCATTTTTGCCAGCCGATACAAAATCAAGGAAACAAAGGCTTATTGCCAAAAATACAGAAAAAATCTATAAAAAAAATTGTTGTAAAAATGTATTAAAAGCATTAAACACTTGCAGACTATTAAAAGTAAAATGTAAATCGAATGAATTTCCAAACTTACCAATTTGTTCATTGTCTTTATGAGTTGTACAGTGAAGATTGGATTACCTGAAAAGCAAGCTTACTTGGAATGACAAAATGTTGCAGTTTCTTGGCTTTTTATACGTTTCAACTAATTTCTGATTGGATGGTTTGTGAAGTAAAGCCAGGTTTTAGGTTGGGCGTTTTACCTTCAAAACGCACAATTGTTGTGCTTGGCAAGTGAGGTTTGGCAGATATTTAACGCAAAATCATCGAATGTGCACCATTGCATGTAAAATGACCTCATTTTGCTTTGAATTGAGATGGACCCGAATGGTACAATTAAAAATGGCTGCGAAATTGTCGTGCAAACTATGTGAAAAAATTAAAAAAGTATCTATATTTAAAAATGTTTCATGCATGTTTGTTCGTTTACTTTGTACATTTTAGTAATAACATGACTTTCTTTTAATTGCACATGTCCGCCATTTTCATTTTTATATCAAAACCATTGGCTTCGCCAAAAATGAATTTGCATTCCAAAAAGTTAGTTGATTGTGGGTGGGGCCAATGGGTAGGTATACAAGTAAATGCAATAGCAAAAAAAGATGGAGAAACATTAAACACTTGACTGCGTAATGCGGAAGAAAAATATGCTGCAATAATTTGCCAAGTAATGCACGAGTTCGCACATTTTTGGATGTGTTAATGTGACAGAAGCGCGAAAAAAGCAATAATTATATCGTACAAAAAATCTCATAATTCTATACAGTGTATATTATACATTTGAACGTAATGAAACATTTAAAGGGGACGAATATAGAACAATGCAAGAGTATATCTAACATGCAATTAACGTATATTAGCGTAACTAACTATTTCCTTTACTTGCATATTTCAAGTTATTCCGCTTTGTGCACGAAAAAACTGAAAAACAACTTTGAAATCGTTTCCATATCTAATTTTCTTTTAATTCAGTATATACAACTTGATTATCCGGGGAGATTGGAACATGGAGTTCCTCGGATAATCGAATCATTTGTAATTATGCTCAAAATTTAAAAAAAAAAATTGATGTTAATTTCAATAGAGGTAGTCAGCTAGGCGGGAGCTTTACGAATCGCACTTTAATTGGCAGTCGTGAAATCTCGTGTGCAAAAGGAAAGCCTTGAGTAAATTTTCAAACCAATTAACTTAATTTCGCAAAGGCTCTGCCTGAGTACCTCTTTTATATATAGGCTATACGACAAAATAGTGAACAAATATCGTTTTTAGAAGAAAAATGCTGTAACATTGCATTAATAGTTCATAATTTTCTTCCATAATGTAGTTAGTTCTGATTTCATTTACTGTACTTGTACAGCGTGTTTGTGAACATGTTATTGAACAATTAATTCGAAGAGCAATAAACACATCCAAAATGCGGCTTTTGATGACACAAAACTTGATGTGGGATTCATGTACTGTACGAGTTGAGAACAGTTATTTATTATCAAATAAATAGAAATAAATAGACTGTGGGTGGATGTGATTGACTCTAAAATTAACGGATACACACTCAATCATAGGTAATAATCTGTAATATCACAATCACAGAGGAAAATTGCGTAATTTGCAGTTGGGAGTCAATGACCACGGTATACGAAAAAAACCATTAGGATCACTCTGTGTCGGCACCTTTGATGTTGAAATCACCAGAACGAGTCATGAAGCGTGCCATACGATAATGCATGATTGAGTGAACAAATTCAAAGAACTAGTTGACTCGACTAAGTGAACGACAGTTCACGCTAGTGCACTTGAATCCGGTTTGAACTAGTGAACGAGGAACTAGTTCAGTGAAGCAGTTCACTTTGGCTAGGTAAAAGTGGGCGGAGTCACCATACTGATCTTTTCGTATACTGTGGTCAATGACCGTCAAGCTTATGCAGCAGAATCGCAGATGCCTGCTGCCCCCTAGCGTAATCAAATTTAAGTTTAATTTAAAGTACTGATATGTCATCGCGCGTAAAATTCAAAAATGGGTACTTCAAGACACCATTGTTTACTGCTAATCTCTACTCAAATAATGGCCGAGCCTTTTTGCAATTATCTTGTCACAATGTCGTTATCGCAAGGACCATAATAGGGCATTGTATGGCGGGTTAACCCAGCTGATAATTCACATTTAAAGGTTTATTTTGCGTATGGCTTGCACGATATAATAAACACGATATTGCAGTCAATGTTTATCTCTGATTAAGGATCAAAACCATGGCAATTATCTATTTAGGCAAGCGTGTGTATCGCATTATGGTGCATTTAAGATTTTGTACAACTGCAGAGGTACAGCCTGACAGCTTGGGTCATGATATCAAGTTATATTATTCCAAACCGTCATGGAACGATTTAGAACAACAGTGCCAGTCAATAACTACATGGAAAAATTAAGCGGTGAGTAAGTTTCCAATAATTAGAGTATGATGCAAGTCGCATCAATATAATTAAATTACTTCTGAATTCAACCAGAACTCAACAGCTTTGAAGTACATGTACTTGCTTGCTTTTAGAGTTTTTCCGATTTGCCCCTATATATTCCTCGGAATTTTTTCAAAAATATTTGTTAGGCATACAATTAAATATTACAATAATTTGCATAGATGACCACGGAATATATATCTATAGGAATTGGAAAATTCACATTTGCAAATTCTCATGCATGGTGTTAATTTTCAATTTTAATTTCAAAAGCACTCTATAACGATCAATAAACATGTATGACAAATAAAAAATATATAATTTATTTAAAATTAACCCATTGAAAATTTCAAACTGCGAAACGACACTATCTTTCGTCATTTATAGAAAATTATTTCATTCTGTGTTTATACAGGGTTATTACAAAAGAATCATTGGGTTTGAAAAATATATACAGTACAAAGTATTGCAGATAATCAATATGCTATCAATGATGCTTGATCAATAATCTTTTCTATAAACAATTTTTAAATTCAATTGCTCGCAGATAATCAATATGCTATCAATGGTGCTTGATCAATAATCTTTTCTAAACAAATTTTAAATTCAATTGCTCGCAGATTCTGACAGAAGTTTTTTGGAAAAAAAGAAATGGCAATTGGAATTTGCGTCATCCATCATCGACGTCTGTTGCTCCATTTGTGGGGGTCCTCTATTTTTCTACAAAGTTTTCGTTTGCGGTCATTTGTTTTGTGACGAATGTATCAAACAATATCATTGTCAATATGGAGAATCGCAAATCCGCATTAACTGTCCGATCGACAATAACGTTTTATCCGTGGCCAAGGTTAGTGTTTTGCGTTCTTTTGAGTCATGGACTCATAGATGCCTTCAATAAGCGGATCTTTCAACATCACCGACAATATGAGCTTATTTATTATTATCAGATTAAGCCGGAAAAGTTAATCCTCATAGAAAGAACAATTTATAATCTTCGAGTGGGTTGTATTTACCGAAACAAGGGTTGTAAAGAAATCTCATTGCTGGGGGAGGCTCTGGTAAGTGATCCAATTTTTGTTGATTTTCTTCACTCGATCATTATAATACAGGTTGAGGTATAATTGTTCTTGATACATAATTAATACGTGCAACATCTGACGAGATGAATATGATGGTGAGATTTGAAGATGTTTTCATATGTACCATACATTTCGATTGGGCTTTTTACTCAATTGGTGTAAATTTTAAACAAAAGTTTACAGAAAGTTTGGGCTCCTCCAATTTTTCTATATACTTTTTCTGAGTTCAGCCAAAAAGCAGTTTCCAGCTAACCTCTGATTAGGACCTCTCCTGATTTCGTATCGTATTATTTGACCTCACCTTACACGTCTTGTCACTATAGGGACATTACAAACGTTGCGAATTCCGTGATCTCATCAAACAGCTGGAAATTTCTACGGAAGTAAACTTAAGAAAAGTAAGTCAGCTCAAACGGAATAAATTGAATCAGCACAACATCTTTTATACTGCATGCAAAGACATGTTTTCACAATATACTGTGATATTTTGAAGCTCTTCCCCAAATGACGCTTTTACAGATGAAGCATGTGTTCAGGTAATTTCATCTTGCACCTATACCATTGCAGCTACACAAGATAAATGTACCAAAGTTTCTGCAAGACGATTTCGGCGCTTCCGGTTTAGCTGCCCCATACAACAGGGCGAGCAAGCGAGGCAACGTCGTTCAGGATTGCCTGGAAGAGGACGAGGAAAACGAACCGGAAGTGCTGATGCACGACGATGTCATCCACGCGCAATCTCACACGTGCCACTTCCGGATCCACAACTTCGCCGCCAAAATGAAAAAAATGCAAAGCAGAACATCGGTTATGGTGTCCAGCGAGTTTTTCGACGTCGATGACCAACCGGACATCCAGATCATGGCCAAGATATCGTTCACGAAAGAAAGCGTGGACGTTTTCTTGGACTTGAAAGTTATGGAAGACGCTCGAGTGAACACTTTGAACAACTAC
This sequence comes from Ommatoiulus sabulosus, assembly GCA_034697705.1. Classification (NCBI taxonomy): domain Eukaryota; kingdom Metazoa; phylum Arthropoda; class Diplopoda; order Julida; family Julidae; genus Ommatoiulus; species Ommatoiulus sabulosus. The sequence continues at coordinate 12,238 of JAQGAO010003010.1, read as the reverse complement.
AAAAGGGTGGTGATGTTGGTCGATCAAAGTGACAACGAGATCAAGCAGCACGTGATTCGCTTCGAGGAACCAGGGTTTGGCGCAATGAGCAAACAACCGATTATTAAAAAATGGATGGCGGAAGTGGACGGAGCGTTTCAGCCCATCCCGATGGCCTTAGTGTCCGAAGTCGATTCGGTATACGTGAAAAACGATGAATTGTACTTCAAAATAATATTCACGCCTATGGTAGTTCTCTGTGCGAGGCCATGCAACGTTTTGGATGGCGTTTTAACGTGGAATATCACGAATTATTCGGAACGGAAACGCAACGTGATCCAAGGTGTTGTCCAATGCCTTCGAAGCCAGTACTTTTACTGCCACAATGGCAAAGGCTACAGAATGCAGGCCAGCTTGTACTTCAACCAACTTCCGCACAGAAACCAAACTTATTTGTCGGTGCATATGGACTTTCTGAAGGGCAGAAACGACGAGAATTTGACTGAGTTATTTTCCCACCAAACTACTTTTGTTGTTTACCAGAAAAACAATCCCAACGAGTGCATCGAAAAGGTGGTCAGAAACGAGGAAGGACACCTCTTCGGAGATCGCATTGATGACTTCGTGAGTGCGAATCAAGTTGAGAATGGTTTCTTAGATAATGATACGCTGTCCATGAAAATCCTGGTGAAACCACTGAGCAAAACGGATAGGCATTCAGGATCTCAGATAAAGCACAAATATTTCTCCGTAAAGTTATCTTGATTTATTATTACATGTATAGTATTACAAAACAAACTCGAGGTGTGCAGCGTGTACCTTACACTGTGTTTGCCACGCTATACGAGTGATTTATTAGATTTTTTTTATTTGGTGATTCCGGTAGCATTGTGATCATTTGGTTTGCATGTGCGAGCAACTGCGATTTATAACATGCGTGGACAATATGCCAAAGAAATAAAATCCGTAAATGACGCATGCATCATTCTTGATTTCAGCCTTGCAGTTTTTTGCCGCATGGTTATAACACGGTTCGAATTGAAATCTATAAAGTCGGGGACACATATCACCAAACCAAAACTAAAAACACCAAACTTGAAACTTTTCTGGTTTGTGGCAACGAAAAAAATGGCGTAGCAAACTGTTTTTGCCAAGCTAAAAACTAGAAAATCAAGGTTGCAAACTATAAGTTTGGCGTTCCCGTCAAGTTTCGGTGCGATGAAAGGGAAATAGCCAAACTTTTTGGCGGTGGCGCTGTAATCAACGCTTCGTCTGCACGATATCGATGTTACTACAGACGACAGCATATCGTATCTATCGTGTTTCCTCTGTCGTCTGCTCAGTTTTGTCAATATGGTTTGTTGCAGTGCATGTGTAGCCTACGTGTGTACGCTAGTTCACGTTGAAAGTTTGGGGTTTGTTGTTTTTAGTTTTTGTTTGGTGGCTATAGTGTGTGCCCGACTTTTGGATTACGTATACGTATTACGTGGAATCGTTTCAATTTGGGCAGAACTACAGAATGGCAGTCTAGTTTCATCGCAATTATCTTTATAAAAATAAAGAAATATTTCATACATACAGAAAATGTACAATATTAGCAACCTTACTTGTTCGCAAACGCAAGAGCTTGCAGCTGTTTTACAAAATGCATTGATTTTCCTCATTATTTTGAAATAAGCAAATGCAACAAATAGTGCGAATGCTCTCTCATTTCACGTTCTATTTACTAAACTTTTCGAATTATTTCCACATGTACATTATGCTATATTTAAAATAAATGAAAACTTTGCCCTTTTTTGGAACAACAGGTGTGAGCGAAATGAGATTTTTGCGATGTGTGTTGTATTATACTGTACGTTTCATCGTAAACTTCATTATACCCGGAATGCATCCAATTCTGTCATAAGTAAGTTCAAAATAAAATAAGGAAAGTTGTTATTCAGAAATAAAAATGCAGAAAAATATGTCGTATGATGAACAAAAGCAATCATTGTAAGGAAAAAAAATTCAAAATTTTAGTTTCGCGGAATTTAGCACGAATCAATGATAAGTGTTACTCGACTTATACCCACTTCAATTCAATTCAATTCAAAAGGATACCCTACAGCACCGTGCCCTACAGTCAGGGGGAATCCAGGTTTGTACCCCTAGGTGGGGCGAATGATTATGCAAAATAACTCCCTAAAACGAGACCCCTAATAAAACAAAATCGCTGATCTCAGGGCCTACTTAGACGGGTTCAAAGCATCAATATGGAATTTAGGGATGCTCAGACGAAAGATTCACGAATGGCACTTTTGGCAGCCGTGAAGTCACGTGCGCAAAAGTAATGCATTAACTGGTTTAAAATAACAACGATAACCTTGAGTAAACTTTTTAAACAATTAGATTGTCGACTTTGCACACGTGATTTCACCGCTGCCAAAGTGCGATTCGCAAAGCTTTTATCGAGTACCCGTAATATAGTTACGTCGTTTTACTTTTCACCCCAGTCGTCATTTGCATAATTCTTTCACGGGCCAATGCCAAGCTCCGCCCACCTGGCTGGTCACTCCTCCTTCGACCAATGGCAAGTAAACCCTCCACGAGGGATCAGGTTGAAGGTTGATTTTCATACCGTAGTTGATTTCACGGAGGATTGCGTGCTAGGCTTAACTGCGCATTTTGTTTTTTTTTACAAATGTTATACGGTGTTTGCATGTGTACGGTTTCTAAATTGTAATTTCACCTAGAACGGCAGGAGCGCCCTCTAGCGCCATTGTTCTTCCAGAAACGTAAACAACGCTTACCTCGCGCGTCTCTACTTTTCATCATCCTCGCAACGAACACGCAGCGTATTTCAGCCACTCTGGAATGGATTTAATGGACAGTTTCACGAATCACACCAAAGGATTTAACTCCCAGACGCTGAAAGTGCGTTACATTTACGACGGGGAAAATTGTTTCGCCAAAGTCAGGGTGAGTTGAGGACACTGTCCACTTTTTTTTCTATTTTCCGAGCTCGGACTTGGCGGAGACACTTGTCAACTTTGTCGAATTAAATGTCGTCTTCTTTTAGAGAAGCGTATTTTGAAATTCAAAATTTATTTCGAAGTGACCACTTTTAAAAATTGGCATGTTGAATATATATAGTTTGCGAAACGTTGTCTACCGGTGCATTTGTTTATGTTTACATGTTTTATTTTAAAAGTGCCAAGTACAGGGTGCATCATAAGTACTAGTGCATAATGTGCATTTGGACTAAAATATTAAATTAATCAATTAGGGATTACGTGTTGATCGTAGTTTACGTTTTGAATGATTAGCGGTTTACCTTTGAGCATTATTTTTCCCCAATTGTATCGTAGGCTGACATTAAGGAAGAGAAAAACGTGGAAGAAATTGTCTAAGGTCGTTCAGCGTTCCCATGGCAACTGCTTCGAAAATTTCCTAATATATGTTGTTTTTAAACCCCGTACAGACTACGACAAACTGCAAACAAAAAACCACAAACGACAAACGGTTTGTCAATTGGTTTGTGTGGAAACCAGAACATTTTGACAAATGTGATTTTCGGTTTGCTTTCACTTTAGAACTAATACGTACACGTGGTATATCAGGGTGGCCACAGGTCAGGGAAGTCAGGGAAAAAATAGAGGTCAGGGAAGTCATGGAAATTTATGAGTGGTCAGGGAAATTTTCCCAAATAAAAGCAAAATGCTATCCCTGCACCCAGTCTGCTAGCAGCTCCATCCCCAATCCTCTTCAATCCACCCTAGAATTCCCCAGCTAGACATGTAACAAAATCTAGTGTTTTGCCAAGCTTCTCATTGCAATTTTTTTTTTCATTATGACAAAAAATTGATATGGGTTAACGAGTAAGTTTTAGTCAGGGAATTTTGGATTTTAGTCAGGGAAATTGTAAAGGAAAATTGTGTGGCCACCATGTGAGATAGGGTGAGAGCAGAGTGAAACTTATTCCATTAACTTAAAAACCAGTGTTGCCTAGTGGTAAGAGTCTGCAATACCACTACGCGACAGATACCCATAGTCCCTATTTTAAATCTGCCATGACCGTCTTCCCAACCCAATACTCCTTATTAAAGTCCAAATAAGGGAAATATCGCTAAATTGTGATGGAAGGGTCCATCATGACCAGACTGCTGTGGGGATCTCCAGCGTTCAATTTTCGATTGTTGCGGGCGAATTACGAATGCAGTGGTTCTCGTGCCAAGATCGCATTTAGGATTCGCGTTGACCTTGTATTGACCTCTAACCGCGCGACCTTATCGCCGTTGCTAGTTTTCACCTGCTTCACCCCTGGGCCTTTCTCTGACATCCCATTAGCAGTTCGCAGAGCGGCAAACCTGAAATTCCTCTACCTGCTTCGGGTCTCTTATAGGTAGACTTAACACATGACCCCATTATAAAAGTTTAGCTAATATTCCAGAAAGTGTAAGCACCGTATACGAAATACCAGTATGGACACTCCGTGTCGGCACCTTTCATGTTCCCCTGTCCCGAAAATACGACTGCAGCGCGAGAATTAATAGGGCGGCAGGTGTGAGTATGAAATGTCCCGGGAAAAAAATGGGCTTGTCTTAATGATCATTTTGCATGATCGTATCGTAGGTGACTTGCCACTCGCTCTACACTATTATAGCCACAGTGTTGCACACTACTTCCTAATTGGCTAAGTTTATAGCAATATGTTTGAAAGGAGTGATACAATAAATGCATTTTGTTCATACCGCTCGTTAGTCGGAATGTTGGCGCTGCGAATCGGGACTCAAGGAATGCGCGAAGTGACCATACTGGTATTACGTATACTGTGGTGTAAGTTTGGCTTCAGTTCATACATGTAATTATTGTACGTGAGTTCGGTTTATATATTGTACACGTAGATGTAAAGTTACATGTAGTTACATAGGCTGATCAAAAAGTTCCATGATTATTTTTTTAAAAAAATATTAAAAAAACGTGCAAGTTATTGGACATTGTTCCCTTCTAAGTACTTCCCTTGGGAAGCTATACATTTTCCCCACCAATATTTCAACTGCTGGAAGGACCCTGAGAATTCATCTTCTGGAATGCTCTTCAGCTCCTCCGTCGATTTTTCTTGTTTCAGGATTTTGTCATCCATTGTGATGATTGGACTTTTGTTTCTTCATCGTACCCGTAAACCCATGTCTCGTCCTCAGTAAAGACACGTTACAAAAAGTTTTCATCATCATTTGCCATTTGAAGAAGTTTCTGACAAACTTTGGACTCAAGTGTTGTTTTTGATCCTTGATCAACAGTCTCGGGACAACTTTGCCGCCACTCGGTGCATCTGCAATTGTTCAGTTAAAATTTCTTGACATAAGCCAAATGAAATGGCAACATGATCGTCGTCAGTCGAAGTTGATGGGCGATTGAAAGGATTGTCTTCTAAAGGCGCGTATCCACTTAAGAAACTTTGTTTCGAAACAAATGTCAAGATACTTTCGCCAAAAATGTTTCACGAAATTTTTCATGAAATCTTGTTTCGAAACAAAGTTTATTAAGTGGATACGCGCCTTAACGATGTCCAGCCTTTTTTGAACCTCTTGTACCACTCATGACACCGTGATTGACTCAGACATTCATTCCCCAAAAGCCTTTTGCAATATCTTAAGTTTCTGTAAATGTTTTACTTAACTTCACACAAAACTTGACACAAATGCGTTGATTTCTTTTTGATTTATTTGAGAAAAGATAAAAAAAATCGTCAAAAACTACAAACTAGTTTCACCGAAACCTTTGTTACTTCACAACAAAGAAGGTTTGTAGAGAATCTACAAAAACAGCTTAGCTCAGGACAAGTTAAAGGAACTGATGCTGCAAACCGTACTACTCTCTGACGCTCCATTGGCGGGCAAATCAGATAGTCCTGGAACCTTTTGATCAGCCCTCGTATTTTTAAGTTGGGCTCGTATAGTCTATGTAGTTCGTTATAACCGTGTTGGACTCGCATGTAGAGTTCGGTTTAACCGGTTCGTAGGCGAATCGGAGAAACTGTTCTTTCAGTTAATATTACTACAAAGTTACATGTGGTGAATTTTAATCACGATTTGCCAAACTGATAACTTCCATTGTCATTGAGATCGTGAGTTAACTCGAGAAATGTCGAGCATTTCAGATAACGATCTTAACAATTCTTTAACTCACACTTTCCCGTCTAGGTTCGGCTCGTTTCTAATTCAAGGCTTGCGTATTGGGTGCAGTTCGGCTTTCGAATCTGATCCCAAATGCGGAAAGCTGGTTTATGTTTCTGCCCCGCGAGAGGGGGTGGGGGTGGATCGATGCCATCAGTGACGTCACCTCACTTGTTGGCGAGTGAGTCACGCGTTCGCTATTGTGCATGCGTGACTTTCGAGTCTACCTGTTTCTCCGGGTCATCTTACCGCTTGACCTTTGCCGAGCGCTCTTCGAGTGCTTGATGCTGAGTAAAAGAATTCGCATCCACCATCTTATAGGGTTTTTTTTTGGCCGAAGATTGCACCCGAAACTGGAGAACATGATCTTCAGCGATCGTGAAGCTATGCCTGTGATGTTGAAAAATGCTCGTGCTGTGACTGTTTAACTCCCCGGATTTATTTTGAGGTCGAATCTGTGCTTGCTGTTTATCGAGATAGGGAATGTAAAGATATTGCAAAAATGGAAGGAGAATGAGCGGATTTTGATTTTTGATTTAGAAAGGGGAGGGAAAGGTAATACGTGGAACAGATGTTGAATACTTGTTCCCCGATGTTTGTTGATCTTGAAAGGGCATTGATGGCATGTTTTAGTACCAATGACCAAATAGGGAAGGAAAGTTAGTCGCATGCAACCCAACTCTGATACTAAAAACCTCATAAGCGCGGTGTTTATGACCTGTTTAAAGGTGGCCACCAGGTGTGCGTGCTTGGCTCGCGTTTATTCTCCAAAGTTGATCCATTTTGAGAATGGCTCTACAAGCGCCACCTACTGCTAGGGGCGGATGCGAATAATGAAAATAATGGCGTTGCTCGTTAGTTGGAATTGGTATTTTTGACGGGCTAAATTGTTGGCTCGCATGACGAAAAATCATCTTCGTGATCATTTGGGCGCGTTCATCTGGTGCTAATTTTTCCGTTTGGTGGCAGCATTGTGCAACCATTTTTTTTATCCGAACGGGGTGCTGCATTTTAGTAGTTTAGACAAGATTCTTGATTTTTTTTTTGTGTGTAGCTAGGACTGAAATGGTAATCCGTATTCACCAGACGTCCTCCACGTTTCGCGCTATTTTTGCCTCCTGGGTCCCCATTCATGAATTCGAGGAGTCGTGGAACCTGTTCGCGCGGGTGATTGGCCCGGGCAGACCACCAGCCGGATTTTGTTCGATGCAACCCAACACCCCCGGGCGAACTCTTTTAATTCCCCCTATTTCTAAAAAAGTGATTTTCGGAAGAAATAACGTAAGGGCGCGCTTTTAAAAGTGAGTTTGCTGTAGAGCGGCTCAACCTACAGTAGATCCAATTTAAAGCTGTCGTGGTGCTGTCAAGAACCAATGCCTGCTATCGTGCTACAGTTTGGCCATAATCGAGTGACCGCAATCTTAGTTTGTAGTCGTTCAGGCATGTATAGTATGTCAGTCAGTCGTTCAGGTTTTGTCTGCATTTCACCGTGGCAAGGGTTCTTTCTTTTGTTACTGTGGGTCCACGAAGCGCCGTTGCGCCATTCCTGGCGAGCGGCATTTGATTGGAGGTCGCGTTGCTATTTCTAAACGTGGGGGTAAATATTCGCGGATGGACTGGCGAGTTTCGTTCCCGCGTGACCCGAATGCGAGAGCCTGCGTGCAGCATATATTCGCTAATAAGCTTGTCATTTTGGGAGTTGCGCAAAATGCGTTAATGGAGGAAACGCTGGCAGTATGTCAAAAGCGAAGGAAATTAAAAGCGCTCTGCATATTCAACGGGATGCCCTCGGCGATGAATGGCGTTCAGGTGCGCACTCACTCGTGACGTGATTTGTGGATTGGGGGAAAAACGGTTGGGCTGCCTGTCACTGACCTACGCCAGGACGAAGGGAACGGGTCATCCAGAGGGCGTATCAAGGTCAACGCGAGCTGCATGCACTCGCCTCCGATGCGATGCTCGTTGCGTTTCGCAATTGCGGGCCGTGTCTGGTCTTAATTCAGTCGCTGAAACAAAACTGTAACACTTGTTCCAGTCTGCAGTGGCTCTTTATTTGGACAGCTTCAGTCGCATTCTGATTCAACTCTGGTTGAAAATTAAAACTGTCCTTGTTTGGATTGCTCGTCACATTCAATCGTTGGTTTGATTGCCCGTCACTTTCAGTCGTTGGTTGGAGGCTTGTCTGTCACGTTCAGTCGTTGGCTGGAGGATCCTGTCACATTCAGTTGTTAGTTGGAGGATTGTCTGTCACTTTCAGTATTTCTTCTACTCGATATTCTGCAGATTTCAGAACGCGTTTTGAATTATTACGGTCAAATTCCAGTCTCACTGCGGATTTTCATCCATCTTACACCTGTACCTTCTCGAATTTCCTTCAGCTAGTCGTTGCTAAGACTTCCTGAAATTCCCAGGACATGTACTCGAGTCACTGCCTGTGCTTAAACCTCGAGCTTTGTCCAGTCGGGCAAGGCACGAGTCACAACGTCGCACTTCAGTCTTCTATCCTTCCCCGCGAGTCGATCGTTATCTAACGGGTTTCTGGTTCGACTTTCAATGAACCGACTTCATTAACGACTTATATTATTCCACTTTGCTAACGGGCTAACCTAGTTTTTGGGCGAGCGGATTTTCGACCCCCCTAATTAGCACGTGACCCGTTCCTCGACTCGTTGGCGATTGGCCCTCGTGCGTGACGAATTAGTAGAAAGTTGTTTCGCTCAATTGGCGTGTTTCGGACGTTTCCTCTTCGGTTGTCGACCCAAATCGCCGATTGGCTTTTGCGTCACGCGACTGTTGCCAACGATTTGGCTGCCCGAAGGTCAGCCGCTAGGGGACGCTAACTACCTGCTCGGTTTGATGGAAGATAAAATCTCGTGAATCGAAGAAATTGGCGATTTTTATGATTCCCTCTCGTTTCATCCGCATTTATTTGGCTAACAAATAAACGAAAACACGAAGGAACGCGTATCGTTAACCTGGTTTATTTTGAATATTTGACAAGTTAATGCACTAAGGGGTCTCAACCCTCATGTATACGTGTAGTGAATTCTCAGACAGCTTTACGAATGGCACTTTCAGCAGTCGTGACGTCACATGTGCAAAATGGATGCGTTAATTGGTTTAGCAGCAGTCTCGAGTTATTTTCTAAAAATAACAATTAGCGTTTCGATTTTGCACAAGTGATTTCACGACTACCAAAAGTGCCATTCATTCGTAAAGCGTCTTTCTGTCTGAGTGCCCCTATTGCAATCAACGATTTATAAAATTGGTATGATTTGAAACACATACTAGTACATAATGTATGTGACATTTCAATTCTCAGAAACCGCCCGAAAGCATATGAAATCCCAAACTCGCTGAGATATTGGCTAATTTTGCTTTCCGGTATTTCAATATGCAGCGTACTCAAGCCTTGTTTCATAAGCAACACTCAGACTCTTAAAATGTTGTATACAAATACCTTAAGACTATGCTTAAGCATGTACCGTATTAACAGATCTGAAATGCTTCTGATGCAAATCGTTTCGGATAAGGGATGCTCAACCTGTAGTAACAAGACTAGTACACTTAAAAATGGATAAATATAACTCATTATCGAATTCTCGGGTCCCTTTCACACGAATGCACGGCCCGTAATAGATGCGCCACGTCAAAAATGGCGCCCAGAAATTACATTAGTCACGCTTATGGGACCGTGTAAAATTCGCAGCGCCATCTATCTCGCATTCCGCGCAACTGCCACGCAGATAAGTGCGATGCAAATGGCGCGCGAGCAACCTAACCGCTCCTATTCCGGGAATCTGCGTTTAAAATGTGTAATTTAGGAGCGGGGGAACTACCGGGAATTTCGCCTTATTTAACTGATTCTCAGAAAATTTGACTAAGGGCGCAAGTGTCCAACCCCCTTTCGCTAGACAAGAGGGCGTTTCAAGGCCGCCAGTCCCACGAGCACAGACCCCCGCTTCTTTAATGCGTTCATTATTTTTTAGCTGGTGGGTGCGTGACGGAATTCTCGCGAAAGTCTCGTGAAACGCGATCGGGCCATTTTTCATTGTGTTGTGGTTTCGGGGAGATGGGAGAGACAAGAGCAAAACAAATAAATGCCAGTCATTGGGGATGGCCAACATGAATGCTGACCCCTTTTCACTTTGAAAATGAACGATACGGTGCCAGGTATCGATTGTCTGGCTTGTTTAGGGAAGTTGCTCGCGCTTGGCTTGGCTTGTCCTGGACGCGGCGAAGAGCCATCTGGTGGCGGTTTTGGCGTCGCGTCTTCCTCTCCTTAACAATTGGTTGTTATTTGTAACATAAATTATTCAACTAAATGTGTATACATGGCTGCCCCTAAGGGTCGTGGGTTTGGTAGTGACGTTTTAACGTTTAGTGGGCATTGTTATCAGCTGTCTGTTGTATAAAAGTAAATATTCGCAGTACAATTTGTTGTCGTCAAACTGACATGTGCTATGACACATTTTAACATTAGCAAGTTTTCCATGCATTGATTTGAAAATGGAATAATTCATCATCTTGGTATCAGTGCATGCAATATTAGGAAAAAATGTTGTTAATTTGAAATCGCAATGTCTAGTTATTGAAGAAGAAAAAAGTCACTTTTTCATGTTTCTTGGGATATTTTTCCTGACAGTTTATTGTATAGCAAATGAAATTCAGGAGGATGTTACGATTTTCTAGTTCGAATACTTTGTACAGTATTACTCGTTTAGGCTTGTGTTCGATGTTTACTTGGACTTCCCCTTCAATCCGTATGATTAAAATTGGCCATGATCTGAATTTCAATCCTAATCAAAAGCCCTTGACCTAATCGACGACGCATTGAAAGGCATACTTCCTGTTGCTCTTGCACGATCGACCACGGTTCGTCATTTCGATTTTTGACGTCACAACTTTGATAGTCCACTGGGAAACCAGCAACGAATATAATGGGACATTTTATGCGATCAAGGTTGCTGAATCTGTTGCGCTGCTGCTATTTTTGCGCAATTTTTATAGCGTTGAATTAAGTGAAATCACTTCCTTCGGTAGCCATAAAACTTTCGTTACTTGTTGATTATGCTTTCAAAAACCATCAAAAGTGTACGTTAACGCCTGGTATTAGCAGATAGTCATTATCTCGCTTTCTCGTCAGAAATCGATTCAATTTGGAAATTCAAAACTACGTTTCGTGTATGACATATTTTGAATTTTCGCCACGGTTCTTGTTTACGATAAATATTAAAAAAAAATTCCGGAATGAAACTTGTAAACAAAATAATTCTACATTGCATAACGTACGTTTTGACACAGAATGTAATTCACTCAAATCTGCATCAGTCTCCAAAATTAACGAGGCTCATATTTGCTATTTACTGCAATTAAGTTAATGAATGCCAAATTAAGCTCGATTCAGACTTTTGATTGATTCGCTACAGTAAACACCGAATGAGCTAATTCACCAATTGGTATACCGTATTAATTCCACTGCATTTAAAATGTAACTTGAAGGGAAAATGGTTCATTGCGCGATTCCAAGCTTGATGCTCGGAATGTTTGATATTGATTCTTTCTTTAAAAAAAAACAAAAAAACAAAAAAAAAATCCTAAGTCCCATCTATCGTGAATTGGGCGCGGGAAAGCACGTCCCAACAAAATGGCGCCTGATAATGCTTTTGCTGCATATCTTAACTTTCTTGGTACAACTTGAGCATTTCTAATTCGAAATGTTAGTGACCAGAAGTGATGTCTAAACATGAGATATTTTGGGAATGGAACCCATCGATCGTCAAAACATGAAATGCTATTTTTGCAAGTTTTGTCGGTGCTCACGGCGTTGATTTTGGGACATTTCGGAATAGCGAGGTACATCCAAGGGGCCGTCCATAATTCATGTGAACACATTTTTACCTCTTTTTTTTTAGAACATGTTTATTTTAATGTTATGTGGATTTATGATTAAAATTTACATTCTGTATGCTATATTTACAGTACATGTACTTATGCACAGTATTACATTTATTAATGTTTAACCATGAAATGGTTGTTTTTAACGATCATGGCGCAGTGCAACAATTCCCCCCCCCCCTCCTTGGCTGTCCACGTAAATTATG
>JAQGAO010003009.1:0-18078 GCA_034697705.1 Ommatoiulus sabulosus | reverse complement strand
GAAACTCGAAAATTTTCCAATTTATACATTCTTCTACCTTAATTTAACCCCGGGCGAAGCCGGGTTTTTCCGCTAGTCTTCAATACAGTACTGTTGATTGCAGGATTTTAAAAGTGCCTTCTATAATCTCTAGATATATCTAGGGTCGTGCAAGACACGTTTTTACACTTAAAACTGAGCATTGAAGTTATTAAGTGTTGAAGTCTTAGTATAAGTTAATTATCTTTATTTTATACTCTTATAAAGTGTAGATATTTCAACAATTTTGAAATATTTATCCTAATCGAGTATTTGTTTAATCATCCTTGTCAATTCCATGCTTCTAAATTCATTTTTAATATTCGGAAGTAAACAAATAATTTCAACTGCTATAATATAACGAGTAATAACCTAATTAAATCATGTGGAATGGGGCAAATCATGCAGAAAAACGTAATCATTGTTGTTGTTTTTTGTTGAGGGGCATTGCAAGTTATACCAGACGCAAAATTTTGCAGACGATAAAATGATAAACATACATGTAAATGATGGCTAGACCATTTGATAGCAACCGCGACTATAGCTATTTGACATTGACATTACTAACGTGCATTAGCGAGTTTTAGTATCATTGAACGTACTGTTACGTACAAAAAATTATGTTTGAAGGATGAAAACTATAGTGGATATGACTACAATGTAATTGCCATATATCATATTTTGTCTGTCAAGCACAGCCACCATGTGGCAGTTTTTGCTCATTTAAAGTACTTGATTTAATCCCCATAATTATCTATTTTCTGAGGATAATTTTACTATACCGCTAAGCGCGTACAACCACGATAACTCATTCATGGAATTGCTTTTGTGATTTGTTTTATTAACTCTCGAGAATTTAATTGGACTTCTAAACTAAACAACGAATGTCAATTATTTGAATACGTTAGCTCAAGGACACACCATGTTAAAAGTTCAAATAAACATTCCGCATAATTATGCTGTACAGTATGTGATAAACAGCATGCACCAGATAACCGATTTTGGGTATATCTGTAGTACGGTATTGAATGTCAGCCTACCTGAAATTGAACGGTGAACGTTTGACCACCTTGCAGTGAAGTGGTTTGGCAAATGCCAGTTGACCAAAATCTCCGCACATTTCAATAATTATCCATAGAAATGTGATGTGGGCCTAAATTTCAGTCGTGCACACGCGACATGAGAGTGTTGATTCAGGCTGGTTGCGTGTAGCCAAATTCCAGCTCAATAAGCTCAATTCGACCGAGGAAAAATCAGTTGGAGCCGCACATTCACTCATTTCACCATCATTTTGCCGATAAAAAAAACTCTAAACCAGGACATAACACCTCGCGCGTTTTAATGTTTTCGTCACCAGTGGAGTTGTGCCAAACAACTTTGCCTCCAAAATGAAGTTCACATTGAAGTGTTTGAGGCAATGTGCAGGGAGCAGGCCTTCATTTTTAATTTTCATAGTGAGCTTGTTTTAATCATGCGTGTGTGCCTAAGATTTTGAAAAGGTAGTTTTGCCATTCAAGCGTGACCTTGATTTAAATGGGTCATGATATGACATAAGCGCAACATAGTGCAGTACGAGCATGAGTCATGGAGATTATCGTTTGTATACAGTAGCTACCTTTATCAGATTATTTCTGGTTTATTAGATAAGCAATTAGCAGCCACGATTAAACGAACAATGCAGCAAAACAGACTACCAATTGAACAGTAGAGGCACTTGATAAGATACTCTATCTGTATATACACTGTAGATTGTGCACGTGCAGCTTTGGGCCAGGCGACGAGAAAATGTCACAAAACCTACTTTCGATATTAAACTAGGCGAAAATGTTCCTCCTTTTTCGTTCTGCAGCGTATCAAGTGAGGAAATCCCCAATAGATCACCGGGCGTGTTACCAACAAAGGACAAATTCCTCTTAGTTGGCACTGCTATAGAATGTATGATTTTCACTTAATTCAATGCTTGTGATGTCACGAGCGATGCAATTTGATTTTATGAACTATGAAAACCACAAATGTGGGTCACCTGTGATTGAAACTGCTGCACCTACATTTATGTAAAGTCTTGCAGTACAGTAAGCGTTTTTTATACACCCCAACACACGTGTCAATAGTTTTTCCTTTTGAGAAAACGTAAAAGGGATAAGGAAATACATCACTTACTCTGTTGCTTTACCTTGAGTGGTAAGATATTCATGTACAGTATTAGACTTCGACTTTCTCACCTGTAATCATAATGCTTCTTCATTTTCATTTGGCTGCCGGCTTAGCTTCAAAATGTTTAGTTCGCTATTCTTCCGTCAGAGGTCAGCACACGAGTCTTTTGGTATTTACATGTAGGCCTACAGTATATTCACATGGCTTAGTCCATTCGTTTTAAGTGACGGACATACTTGTACAGTGTACACCATGTTGGATGACCTATTGTTATGCTGAATTAATTTACTCGCGAAATTAGAGATGTTTGGATGACTCAGTAAAGAGCTGATTCACTTGAAGCTCTTCGTCAGGATGCCATGTGGCAAAATGTTACACATTCTGGTGAGAGAATGCATTTTAAAAAGCACTGTAAACTGTATAGTTTTCAAATGTTCTAAACACTTAACACGGACCACGCGATTGACAAAATATAAAAACTAATCGGGTGCCGTTTTACATTGTGCTTATATCCGCTGGTGCGTTAAACGTTGACTTTATCCGGTGGGGAATCTGTTGCAAACTTATTATCTTGAATGTAAAAATTAACAGTACTGTTACATGCATGAATAAAGTTCATAGCGTACTTCCTGGGGTCATAGACCAGCATGCATAAATGGCTGCCCCACATTGTGTAGGAGTGGAATGTTCTATTATAAGGTCATATTTTGTTCTTCATGACGTTTAGTTACATGACACTGACTACATGATTCTTCGATTTGCATTGGAAACTGCAGTCCATACAGGTTATCTCTAAAAATAACTGATCAGATACTGAATTTAATTTCTCATATTAGCAAAACCTTAACTGAAGTGTAGCTTTATCAAGAAATGAGATTGATAAGCACATGCTTATCACATACTTTAAAAACCAGCTGTTGCAAATGTTTATTAACTTATTTTGCATGCTTATAAAAATTATCATGAAATACGAAATTGAAAATATCAGAGAAAATAAAGTCGGGGTCAGATGTATGAATTTTGTCTTCATACATGTCTCCATAATCTTAACGCATCTCTTAGTCGAATATACCGTATGAACGAAGTCCGAATTCTGAAAAGATTTAAAATGTAACAAATTTCGCTTCATCTCTGAATCTCTATCTCTGATCTTGATCTCTTGAACTCTGAATTTGTCAGTATGTTAATTAGTCATACATGTAAGTAGAGAAATAAACAATGACTATACTGTGGAGTTCTTAATTATGTTTTAAGAGTGTATTTTGATAAAATACAAAATAATTCATATCTTATCATCGATGAATCAGTATATACTTTTTCGCAGTACATTGTATGTTTGGAAATGCATCACTGGGTGCACTTCTGAACTTGCATGTTATAAAATACAGCAGAAGTGACATGTATATCTGTAATTGAATTCTTAAAAAGAGGACAAGCGCATTCATGTCGCGTGTATAAGACTGCTCCTCTAATTTTCCACATAATAATAGAGGAGCTATAGTGTTTCATTCGTATTGTAGTTGTACATTTTGGTTCACTTCTTAAAAAAGAATTTTCCTCTAAGCTGTTTATAGGCTACATTGTTTATTTGTCGATTATACCGATTGGGGTTTGCATGGTGCAACCCGTCCGAAATGCTGCAACTTACTCCATCTTCTTTGCAGCTGTAATATCAGAAATTTACCTTTGAATGAGTAAATTGTTGAAATTTTGTTACAGCATTAGTCTATTACTACAGTGTACATACTGTACATATTGAGTAAGTAGTTAAGCAGCAAGTTGTGACAGTGGGATAACACGACGTGGAAGTGAGGGGTTTGGGAAGTGCTGCTACTGTATATTTGGAAGAGTGAACAGTTCATACTCATGATGTCATACCCTACAGAATGTTACGGAGTTAGGCATCGTATTATTTTCGACAGTTTGAAATGTCTCTCGGTTGCCAGACAAGCAAAATGGGTGTTTCTAAAAGCAAAGCCCGTATAAAGTACGTTGCCATCTGCCTGCGTTTCCCCTCCTTTATTTCCCTCCTCACGAAAGGTACTTAAAAGTGCACAATGGTGGACTCCCTCTCCCTTCTTCCATGCCTTTCCCACCCGGGTCATCCATGTTTGAAATTTGGTATGTGGCGGGAAGCGGCTTTACGGCGCACAGGGGGCGCTATGCCTTACAACTCCGCGATGAAAACATTAAAATACGATCCGGGAATCGATGATTTATATGAATCAAATCGCGAGCCACCGAACCCAGTTGCTATTTATAGGCCTCGGCACTAGCCTGTCATTTCGGATTTCTTGAAAGGAATTCGTATTTTGGCGAATATGGACTGGGTTCGAAGCGGCTCAACAAAGGACCCAGGCACCCATCCTGCAAAGGTTGCAAGCTCGCAGCGTTGAACAGATTTTTGGCCAGAGGTGCAGCATGATGCCACGCACCTCTCCGTGCATGCATGCAAAAAAAAAAAAAGAGCATTGGCAATGACTTACTTTTCGAGGTGTCGGGGATATGGAGGGGTGGAAGCGTGACCACAAGAAGTGACCACGCTCCCCAGTGTAGCTGCTCGTCTGTGCATCCTGCGAGCCCAAGTCGCCATCACAGCCTGAACGGGGAGAGTTTTAGGCCCGGGCGCAGTCCATGGACCGCCGTCAGCTCGGCCGCATTTTCAAGAGTACAACAGGAAAGGTTGCGGAGCAAAAAAAGGAGCACCGAACGCAAAGGCTCAAGCGTGTCCCCCGCTGCAGGATCGGTGCTGCGGACCGGAGCCCATGGTCAGCAGCCGCTCAGTGACGGTCGCACCCCGCGTGACTCAACGACGCTCGTCCGATGTCCATCGTTGCGAATAATCCCGCGCATTGGTCCGCTCTCCAGGCGTCTCCAGACAGTCCAGTTGGGCACCCGAGGAGCTTTTTTCGTCGCTGTTGCACGTTGGCGGGTCATTCGCTCTACACCTACGATTCCGGTCATGCATGTTGCTCGCACCTGAGGCGAGGGAGCAACCCTCTGTTCGCACCCATGCGTCGCCGGAGCTGGACCCGAAATGTGCTTCCTTCCCGAAACGACTGCCGTCCCCCCTTTGGTCCGAGCCAGCGGCCACTTCTGTCAACAGCTCATCCCGACCGACACGTTCCCGCTGCACTAGAACGTGAAGAGCCGACAGCTCCATGCTAAAAATGGATTTTAAATGGGTTATTGATGGCAGCGCCATCGCGCGGCGCTCACCGACATTCCATTGAAAGATAACCGATCTCCTCCTCCCCCCCTAGCGTCTCCGCGCCATGGCGGATTGCGTCAAATGCCTAGTCGAAATGAAGATGACGCAAACCGTTACCCTTTCTGATGCTTGTGCCATTTCGGAATTAAAGCCTCGAATGGCGGGAAGAAAAACGCCATTGAAGCAGCTTGCATCCGAAACAAATGACGCAAATTATTAATTGAAGAAAGAATGTTGGGGTGGGCGCTGAGGCCAGTATTTCCTGTCGTGTCTCAGCGTGGTCTTCGGTATAAAAGCAGACTTAATTTTATAATTAAACACGCCGTCTTGTGATCGGTGCTTGCAGCGTGAAAAAAATGAGACTTTTTAATACGCCGTAATCGAAAATGGGAAACGTGGGAAACTGAACGATGTAGACTTTTGAAAATCCTGATCAATCGAGAAAAAATCGTCGAAAATTTTTAATTTAATGCTTAAGAGAGCGTATCATCTCCAATTGTGTCGATTTTGATTGACAAAGAGAATTTCAATTTTCACTCGGTGCAATTCTCTATCGCGTTGCACGTGCAACAGGCGTGTTCCTTGCGTGCAATTCCAGGTGATATCGCACCCCCGCTTCAGAAGTTACACAACTCAATTTTTTTAATGTTGAGATAATGCAAATATTGAAAGCGCATTTATTGAATAATCTGTGGTAAAATAAATGACCCATAATGTCGTTTCATGAGCCGAAACTATGGTGCATGTAATCTAAAATATGTCGGTTTTACTTAATGTGGAGCTCATTCCCCTGACTTAATATCGAAATTTGATATTTTATGAGTTGGGCCACTTCTGAAACAGGAGTGTGTTATCGTGATAGATTTATTAAAAGTATCTTCAAAATATCCCCTTATATAGAATGGACCAAACAATAAGACACTCTTATAAAGTGGGATTAGGAATTGCTTCAGCATTTTCTTATCATTGGGATACTAGCTATATATTTATTAATTTTGAAAACATACGTATATAAATACCGTACCGGAATACTGCCATTGATGCGACGAATTGGCAAGCATTCCTGAAATTGTCTACGTCCTATGAATAATGTTCCTAATTTGTGTATATTTAATCAGTTTGTTATAAAATCAATTCTCAAAGCATACTTTAAATAATTTGCAATTTTTGGAAATGAGTATTCATTAACCTTTAGATATACTACCAGCGATCAATGAGCTGACATTTCGTGCGGTGCCTACATTGCACACGTGTGATTTGGCTCGTTGCAAATATGGATCGATTTTCTGTACATGTTAACGACTTTGTGAACCATTCATGAAGGCTCCTCAGCTGTTCGCGTTGTATTGTACCGTGTAGCACTGGATGGTCGACTTTTAGTTTCAACTTTTTTTATGTATTAATAAAGAGCTCTTCTCTGCAGAGCTTTGAAACGCGATGATAAATGTGGATAATTAATGAGTGTTTACCGTAGAGAATGATACTGCAAAATTTTTAAAATGATATCATTTGTATATATAAAAAAAATGTTTTAAGTCTTAAACTAAATTCAGTCGGCCATTTGCTCTAATTTGAGCATTTGTTTCCTTAATTTTATTCCTATAACTTTTATTCCTGCCGTGATCTGAAAGGACGAATTAATAATAATAGTGCAACATTTTGCAATAATAGTTAAAGAGCATATTTGTATCAATACGCTTATTTAATATTGTTTGCGAAATAGATAAATTATATAGATTTGCACTCGCGGCCATTTTGGAAATTGAATTTCTAAAAATGTCCACTTGCTGTTGAATATACTGCATTTTGCACATTCTGTCAAAGTTTCTTGCGTAAAAGCATATCCTCGTTATAATTACTTTTTAGAAATGCACATTTATGTATACTGAACGCTGTTTTCATAGAAATCGCGTTATATTGAGCCGATCGAGTTCAGTTGAACAAGAAAATTATCCTCAGTAATATGGTAACAATGTTTCATCGTACATGCATGTAAGTACAGTGTACATTGAATGAGAAAAGACAGTAATGTGTTAAGAGCACGAGTTGATTGTCTATAGCAGAAGTAAATCACACCACTGGGATGATTTAATGGCAAAATAACTGGCCGTTTATTACTGCAACACGTAAATAAAGTCTTGCGAGAAATGTATTCATTAGTAGTAGCGATGACCAAGAATCCCTAGGGTGCTACTCACCTCATGGAGGCGCGAAATATGGACTCGTCAAATTGGACGATGCGTATATCTCGTCTCTCGTCAGTTTCCTGGTGGTTTGTTTCTGTTATTTAAATGATATCGTAACATTACTATTAAATTTAAAACAATGGTGGTCTTTCTTTTTTTCTTTTTTTAAGCAACAGTACGAGGGAAATGGGGGCACAAGGTAACAATTGTCTGAAATGTTGCAATGGTCTTAGGAGGTCATATTATGCTCGCCGTCAATGACCCAGTTATCATTTTTGTGTCCGCAAAGTTGTTCGCCTACAAATGTTCCCCAACATTTGTTTGCCAACAAATAATCGCTAGCCAAATGTCGAGTTCATCATTTGTTTGCTATCACAATTATTCGCCCACTGCTGGTCGCCATCATGTCAACTTGGTCCCCAAAAAATGTTCTTATACATACTGTATGATCCCAGGGACATTTATTCTCCTACAATAGATCGCCATCGTTTTAGGAATAAATTGTTTTGACATTGCACTTTGTATTTCCCTGAATTAAGGGAGTGGTTTTGAACTTTAATCCAAAAAAAACTATATTCCTTTCATACCAATTGATTTGTTAGATTATTTGCGTGGCTTACCTCACAACTTTAACTTTTGAAATGTTTTTTTTTAGTTATATTTCACAAAATGTAATTAGTTTCCTCTACTTCACAACTTGATAATATTGTCTATCTCACTTAATAAACAATTTTCATGAATTGGAAAACAATTGTTTTGGCTTATTTTGTCTAAAAAGAAACATTTTTGAAAAAATATACATTGAAATTAAACTGAAAATGTGCAAATTAAAAAATATCCTTGCTTTGTGGCTATTTAGTCATCAATTTTAGTAATTTATTTTACTCATGATTGCAGATTTTCTATGACAGAACAGGCATTGTTCTGTCTGCCATACTATAAAGCGTCACATATATGTCCCAAAGACTTTACTGGTGTTATGGCGTTCCATTTGATGAGGGTAACAAGTTAATATGGCGACCAACAGTGAGCGAATAATTGTGATGGCAAACAAATGATGGATTCGACATTTTGTTGGCAATTAATTGATGGAGAATCGGATCCAGGATTCATCATTTTTAATTATTCTTGCCCATTTTATAAAAGCTTTGCGTTACGAGGTGTGAGTTTGGTTCTCAGGAGGTATGTGAATGTGGAACGAGCGACGAATTAATCCCGTACTAAACGAAGGGTTCATTGATGCCAAGATATTAAATTCAGAAACGGCAGTAATGTAACTTGGCCACTTTCTTACTTTCAACTAAAATTACATATGTATTAAAATGTAAATTTGAGCTTGTAGTTATCATTGTCATAAATGCAGCTGTGTATAATACTGTATATGACTCAATGTTATTTCAGAGAAAAGACAGTACGAGTAATTTAGAATCGATGTTTTAAACATTATTACAAGAAAACGTTTCATAAAGTTTGGAACAAATTTTTAAACACGTGTTCGACTGGTCGATGTATATGAAAGAAACTTTAGTTGCATTCTACATGTATTTTAACTGCACAAGATACTATACACTTATAGTGTACATCTAAACTCGGTACTCTTGGACTAGCTACTTCGACTTTTACCCAGTAAAGTATTTCGTAAAATTTTTCGTGTTTTAGGTGGTGATGTACTAGCCTATAGATTATTTTTCTTAAACAGTATACTGTTTGAGCTATGGAAATAATAGTGTACAATTACATTAAAATTTAAGTCATTTTGTCTACTTTGTACATGTTCTGTTTATATAAATATACTTGGGATGAAATAAGATAATTTTTATTACGATATGTTTAGCAATTAATTTCATAAATGCATCTTTTTTTTAGGAATGTTTCAATAAGTTAAAGGAACTTGTATCCAACTCGTCAAAGTGTTTCGCGTTGTTCACAATGAAGTTATGAAGGTAGGAAAAATATTAATTTCTCGTAGTGCACGGTGCAAAAGAAAAGAATGGAAAAAAAGTTGATCGCTCTAATTGAGAATAGATATGAAATGTACAGAACGTTACATGAATGTACTCAAGAATATGTCGAAAATTCGACGTTATTAAATTATCGCTTGAGAAGTGACGCCATGTTATGCAAATGCATTATAATGGGGATTTGATATCGAAATTTACTAGCTTCTCTGTAGAGGTTGGTCATGCTAGAAAAAGGCAAGACTTGTATTTCCACTATAATTTAGAATAATTAGGTTCGCTTTACTCGTATTGTAATTTTGTTTATTGTGTTTTATTTTGTTATAATTTGTATGCAAGTAATTTTCATATGTGGCACATATTTTCATTCAGATATACAATTATGTGCCAAGAAACCGGTTTAATTGAACCAGAGTTGTATAATACAAGTATAGAAACACTTGTTAAAAACATATATACTAGCTGATATCGGACCATGTCATGCATATATGCATTCTACAATACAATATAAATTATTGTTGCACCGATTAAATAAAAATAATAATAAACGAAATATACGTGTCAACATTCAAGTCTAAGAACATTTTTATCAAAGGTAAACATGTTTTCAAAAACAAAATGAGGCTAGCTTCTGGGACACCCCACTCTATGTACTCATGTGTAAAGACATGTCAGTAAAATGGACAACTAAAGGCTTTTTATACACAAGTATATCTGATGTTTATTAGCTAGGCATAATTATATTTGACTTTTATAAGTTTTTGGTGAATCCACATTTTGCAACACAACGTTTCAAGACCTGAAATTCATTAAAGAGATTTTATAAAAACAATATTATGAAAAATTGCAAACAACATCTTAGCTCTGCGTTGAAGTTCATTTATTTTTTTACCTACAGTAATCATTTGCGACACTGTATTTTCGAAAGCCAAACCACATTATAATGAATTGTAATTTCTAAATAAATAAAAAACTTCAAACTTTTTTGGTTTCTGTTCGTTATGAAAATATTCCTTCCTCTGCCACGTATAGTGAAGCATTTAGTTATCGTTACCGGTGCCAAAGCCCGGGTAAATTGGAAGGCGTGGGGTAAACCGGCAAACGTCATTGCCATCACTTCAAATAGAGGGGTTTGGCATACATATATGAAGTATCCGAAGGTTGGCCACGACTTGAACGGAAAAATAATAATAAATGAAAATATTTGCATCGAATAATGTTTATGATAACATCCTAAAAATGAAATTGTTCTTTCGTATACTTGTACAATCCAAAGCTCGAAAAATCACTGATGATTAAATCCCCTAAGATTAACTCGCAACACGTTTTGGATACTTCAGCACTTAATAACAGGTGGTTCACAAACGATTTGGTTTAAATGTTTGTGGATTAATTCCAATGATTTTTTCATATTATAAATTCATCTGAGAGATCTTCAAATTGTTTATTAATCATGTAAGTAATAATAATTCGTGTCACCATTATGAACTTTACATTGAAAAAGATGATCGTGTTTTTCAAAACAAAATTAACTTAGCTACCAGAACACTTTAATCTATGCACTGGTGATTGAATGATTGAATTCTTAATATGGAATATTTTTGTGATTTTCCACGGTTTCAGTTATTCGCTGAGGACTCGAAATCTATTTCCCGTGGGTAATGGGGTCCCACGATAACATAAAATCTACGAGTTCTTTACCAAATCGTGGACGCATGTAAAACCAGAAGACTAGTATAATTTTAATATTCACAGACGGGTTTAGAGACGATGTCCAATTCCCCTGATATAGATCGCTGGTTGGGTCATACCGATTCTGGTCAAAAAGTTCTTTCCGTAATGAGGCGTAATTTTTGCAAGTTTAAAAAATAAACTATACTTTACTGTATATCAATGCACTTAAATTTGTTGAATCGATGTGCACGTTTTTCCGCGAAATCCAGTTTCTTTTTAGAAAGTTCCATGAGCAGATGTAACGAAAAGGCGTGGCATATAAATTCAACTGTTTAATATATCTGTTGTTGTTTACAGTTGAGCAGATAAGTTTATATTTTCAGTTTGATAGAAAGTAATATATTAGGATTCCAGAAGGTAAATCGCACGTAATATGGCGCGTCAAGTTCTCGGTATACGACTCGAAAGCATGCATTAACCGTTAAATATCAAGCGTGAAAGTTGTAGACGGTCGTAAAATTAGTTTAATCTTTGCATTTATAACATAAATTTGATCAATCTCGCAGTTACACTTTACATATTTGGTTCCATGCATTCGTACAATGCATGGAATGATTATATGATCGTATGCTTATATATTTTAAGAATCATTTAGAGAAAATAATTCATGATGAAATTTATTATCTATCGCTTTTGCTATCATTTTGGGGCAGTGCTCGTTTTTAAAATATAAACGCTAAATAAATTACGGGAGTAAAAAGTTAACATTTGTTTAAAGCGTAGGCCTACTCATGGACGTCAAATTCCGCTGTGGTCCTAATGTTTCACTTATGAAAATGAGGCAATGGTAATAATCGCGATTACGAAACAATAAACTATGAAACAAAAACGGTCAATAGCATTCCCAATTAGAAACCAGTCTGATGAAACAGCAGAATTGTCCGTTTTGGGTTGATTATCTGTATTTATACTTTCGGAATCGATCATTTCTGCATTTTCCTAAAATAATAAATAACATTTTTTTTAATATTCCATCCAGAGCATTCTATAGCGAATCAACGTTAGCTTATCCCAAATACTGTAGATTCCTGGTATTACGAATGCCAGTTGAGATTGTGAACTCTGCATGCATATGATATTATACTGTAATAGTGTAATGCCTTTTAATTAATACCTCGTCATATTTGGTTAATCCTCCTTGTGCAACAAAACGTACCCAGAGCTGAAATTCAGATAAGAATTGTTTTTAAAAATAATTAGGTATACATACATGAAGATTACTAACAATGTATTAGCTGCTTACCTTGAAATTCACTTAATTTTATAATTTTACATTGTTTAACAAAATTATCAAAACGTAGCAAACATTAAATTATATTTTCTAAAAAAATTCTCAGTTGTGCATGGCCAATTTCCATTTAAAAATAAATGGATTTCTGAAATTATAATGAACCTTAAATTTTTATTCAGCATCGACACTTTTGCGTCAAACAACGATTATACAAATATTTGGAAATATCTTCTATAAATTATGGCTATACAGATAAGATGGAATACTTTTCTAATATTTAAAAAAGCGTTTCAAGGCCTCAAAATCCCAAATAAGGATAATGCTCAGGAAACGTGCATGGGTTTAAAATCCGTGTAGCGTATTTAAACCAAATACCCAAAATATTAACTAGTCGAATGCTGGGACGTACTGTTCCTTAAAAAATCAACCACGACTTTCTTTTGCGAACTAAATGCCAAATGATATGGATTTACTTCAGCATTTAACAAGTGTTTTTCACACAAACTTTCAGGATTCAAGGATTTTGTGGATTAAATCGAACGATATTGATCATATTTGAAATTCGACTGAGAAATTTTAAAATTGTTTGCATATTAATCATCTACATGTAAGTAAACAAAATTAACTCAGCCTCTCAAATACACAAATCTTATCGAATGATTTCGTAATGTACAACTAAAGTACAGTCTAAATACGAAATAATTGTTTATGGTGAGCATTTAAACGGGTCTCGGGCACCCCTATGAAGTATATATAGAGACACGGACTTCACTTTGAGACGTTAATTGTCTTTTAGGAAACGCTTGTGTTTGTTAATCATACAGTATAATGTATTCTGAAATCTTAGATAAACGGGCAATAAGCATTATTACGTGTATTGAAAGTTTTTACTATTACCTTTGATTCTGCGTTTCCAAAGCAAAGGATGGTTTTGCAAGGGTCTCTAGTGAGAAATTTAACCCAATCCGGAACAGCCGTTTCCTTCGGAGTTTTTGTAATTCTGATAACAAACACCGAACATACCACAGTTAATGCAGCCATTATGAGTGTGTTACCGCAGATTAGAACTAAAAAGAATTTAAAAATTAATTGTTTACAGCTGTTGAGAGATAATAAAGAGATTGGATAATAAGTTGTTAGTCTTTTACCAATGGCTGGAATTGAATTTCCACCTGATGGTATATGCCACCCTAGATACATGAGAAGAGCAATTTGAATGCCTATCACGATACCACCTAGTCCAATCTTTGCATTGGTTGTCGGGGGCAGCCAAAACAAAACTAAGGTCAGAAGTATCGATGTTACCGCAGGTGTAATTAAAATGTACTTAAACAATGGGTCGCGGCGTTTAAGCCCTAGTGTAGATTCAAACCAGGAAAAGTTTAAGCAGCAGCCAAATTTTTGGGTAATTATTTCACTTTTCCGTGACGTTACTTCCCAAAGTGGATTATCAGTAGCGAAATGTGATAGCAATTCTTCCTGAAATAGGAAAAGTAGCAAAATCAATAGAATTGATCGCATTAAGGGAATCAAACATTGTTAAATATTTGTTATTAAAATAGTGTTTCATTAGCCCATTTATATTTGATTAGTCCATAGATCGCCTGATCATGCAATTATAGGCAAGGGTCGCGTGCATACTTAATTAGTTGCAGTCGGCATAATTTTTGAAAAGAGAGTACATGTTTTTAAAGAGCAGAAAATTTCAAAAAAAAAAGGTCAGAAGGAGTTCAGCCACGATTACGTGAAGAAGCCGCCCGGAATGATCGCTGCCTCCACGGAGACCGTCATTTTTGGAGAAAATGGAGAAACTTCCAAGATAAATTATACTTACATAAAGTAAATATTTCCTCAATGTGAATTTATGTCAACCGCTTTCCTCACATGCTTAAAAAATTCGTTGCATTTCTCCGACAATTTAAAAAAAGTTAACATTGAAATTCGTAATCGTTTCATTACACGCGTGAGATCTTCTGAATTATTTTCCTTTAATTATTTACATAAATTTACATTATTTATTTCATTCCCCTGCATGATGCATCTATTTATTTACTTTCAAAATTAGCAGAGAAGTGTAACAAATTTGTAAGTATTAATAGTAAGTCGGATGACATATCTGCATTGGTGAAAATTAGCTGTAGATAAATTATTATACTGTATGTTTCAGGGGCTGCTTTCGAAATCCCTAGCACTGCAAATGCATCTCGTAGCATCGTCTTAATAAATTTTTCATTATTTCCGCTAATCAATTCTTGTCGATAATTGCTGCATTTCTTCACACATCCACTTACCTCGTGTTTCTCATCAAAGTAGTTGATGAGATCATAGTGATGAATGCTGACTGACCATAATCTTATAGAAATTTTACAGGAATGTTCGTCGAATGGATAAAACTTGTGGTTGATATAACACGAAGTTTTGAAGTTGATAGGTGCATCCCAGTATACGGATCCGTCATTGTAGAGAAATATGTTCGAATCTGCGATGTTGTTCAGAATCATTGCTTCAACACTAAAACGGTTTTTTACAAGGAAATTATTTTGTAAACTTGATATTTTACAACATAAATAGTTAGGGAAGTAATATATTATACTCATTGAGTAAAGACAGTTCTGGAATCCATACTTGGTGGGGCGGGCAAAGGAGCTCGTACACATCACCAAAGTCGCTTGAATCCCATTGAAGCCGGTAATCATTCCAGTACTGCGAAGAGAAGTCGTGATTTTCAGTGTGATCACCCTATTTTAAAAAACCTAATTATAATTCAGTCTTATCTAAGAATGAATACTTACGAGTAAAAACCAAGCATTAGTCGTTAAGGTCCCCGTAAATGCGTCCTGCGAATGAATTAAATCAAACATGAATTTAGTGTTCATAATTTTAAATCTTAGTAACCTATCGTTGTTTATCATTGGGAATAACTAGCCATGCAAATGCATAGGAACAATGAGGCAAACTGGTATGTCATCTACACAAAATAAATTAAATTGTACTGTACTACTAGAAAATGATGCTGTTACTGTTTTATTGCACTTTTTTACGCTTTTAATATGCTCACGTGATTTATGAAACAAAAGCATTACTTAATTACATAGCACAGTATCTCTTATTATTATTTTATTTTTCTTAAAATTCGCATTACTTTATTGAATTTCATTTTTTTTATTTAATTTTACAACTATATGTGCATGTATATACAGTATATTTATGAGAAGCAATTTCTATATTGTTTTCAAATTAACATACTTTTAGTTGTATTGATTTTAAAATTGCTGACTGGGAATTTTTAATGAAACTACATACTTGTACAATATTCTAATATTCAATGGCAAAATTTTTTGGTGGTATAAGAAATCTCTTTTATCCACTATGCAGTCCGAAAAATTGAACAGAACATCTAGTTTATTATTGTCAATGGCAGTATGTGCAGACTATAAAGCTACGTCCACAATGGAGAAAACAGAACTTGCTATTGCTGATACTGTATATTGCCAGTTGTTTCAGGAAACAAACTTATGAAAAAAATATGGTAAAGCTTTATGCGAGCAATTTAAGAAAAAAAATATGTAAAACAATTTAGTTAAATAACTGGCAGCAATTAGGAGCAAAACGCCTCTCTGTTTTCTCCAGTGTAGAAGTAACTTTGTTTTCTACCATACGCAGTTCCATTTATTCGCTGAAAAACGTATCTCCCATGGATATAAGGGGTCCGACGGTAAATTTAAATCTATTAGTTGTTACCAAATCCTGGACGTGTATAACCAGAAGTGATATCCGTATCTCAAGAGCCTTAGATTCATTTTGTTGTAACAAATCTTCCCGGTTATATGGAAAGCTGGATGGATCATACCGATTCGGGTCAAAAAGTTCTTTCCGTAATGAGGCCGCATAGTCATTCACGGGACTTATTTCTGAAACGAGTTTTTTAGAAGTTATAAAATTGAAAAGGATCAAAATTTTAGAGTTTTTTATACAAAGTAACAGAAAAATACTTCCTTAAATTATGAATACTTACTCGCATTTCCTCGAATTGAAAGTGATGAAATCGCCACAAAATAGAAAATGACATTAATGTAAGTCATTACTGTAAATCCTTGTTAAACATTAATGCGATATAACCGAAATTTATATGTATACTTCTACAATCGATCTTTAATCGAGTTTATGCTGGTGAGTCTATTTTGACTGAAAATATCGAATGCATGGTTCCATTTACTGTACATATGAAACGTTTCACGTTTACATTTCTGTCAGATTCTCCCTCACGGCTCATGTATCAGGTTTTTTAACTCTCGTGAGTTGACGGTCAGCAAAATATCCATAAAATTAAAGGAAAGGTGCCAGCAGCAGAACTAGCGACACTTCTCCATAATAAATAACGAAATTGGTCCTTAATTTAATTAGAATATATTTAATTAGAATTTAATTTAATTAGAATGGCTCTAAGCCACACACACGGTCTTTTTTCAGCGTAATTTGCTTATATAAATAACTACTTGAATGCGTACCACATATTCATTCTGACCGTTTTAAAACTTTTAAATACATTGTGATCTTGACTTAATTACAATGGATTTTACACGTATTATAAATTCAACTGTTTAATATTTTCACAGTTTGATAGGAAATAACATAGCAGGATTCCAGAAGGCAAATCGCACTAAACCCAGAAGTTGTTTTAAAAAAAAAGATATAAAACATAAAATAAAACAATAGTTTTTGGATATTTTTACACAAAGTAATAGAGAAATAATTCTTTAAATTATGAAT
The DNA here is from genome assembly GCA_034697705.1 of Ommatoiulus sabulosus. Classification (NCBI taxonomy): domain Eukaryota; kingdom Metazoa; phylum Arthropoda; class Diplopoda; order Julida; family Julidae; genus Ommatoiulus; species Ommatoiulus sabulosus. Next base: position 816 of record JAQGAO010003009.1, on the reverse strand, counting down.
ACTTACTTACATTTCTTCGAATTGAAAGTGGTGACATCGTCACAAAACAGAAGATGGTATTGGCATAATTCATTTTTTTGTATAAAACCTTGCTAGGCAATAATGCGGTAAAACAAATTTATTTTTACAGTCGATCTTTGTTGACATTGGGTCTATTTTGAATGAAAACATTTGTATGTGAAAAGTCTCACACTTAATGTTTCTGTCAAAGTACTCCCTCAAAGGTCATGTTCTGTATCAGATTTATTTGAACCCCTGGAAGCTCATCTTGCTCTATTTATCTTTTAGCATCTGCAAAAATGAAGCAGGATTTGAAATGCCTGTGTCAGTTCGATTGCTGATAATTGTAAGGTGTCCACTGGCTTGTTGTCATTGTGATGAATTACAGTATTATTAGATATGTGTATATAGTTATACTTTAGTTGGCAGATTTAGTTTTTCTTTTGTAATCGATAGATTTAATCACGTGGATACGAAATGGCTGGTTTGCGTGATCCAGTACGATTTTGGCTATGAATACTCGGACATGTAAGCTGTACAATGTACAAGATAATAAGGATAATTATATTTATAAGATTTTACAGATCATCTTTTAATTTTTTTAAACGGCAGGAATTTTAAATTCGAACGTGACGTATCTTCACTGTCGATTTTTGATTCGTGCCATATTTATTAATGTTTTTAAAATTAAGGTCATGCATTAAAATTTCATAAAAAGCATTAGCTTTAAGTAGATGAATTATCTATATATATAAAGAAGAAAACGCGTCCATCTTGAATTCCTTTGGTGTTTGTGGTTTTCGTAGGGCCACTCTC
>JAQGAO010003008.1:0-18079 GCA_034697705.1 Ommatoiulus sabulosus | reverse complement strand
TATTCAGAAATTTATACGTTTTTTTCAGATTTATTCAGAAATTTATACGTTTTTTTCAGATTTATTCAGAAATTTATACGGTTTTTTCAGATTTATTCAGAAATTTATACGTTTTTTTCAGATTTATTCAGAAATTTATACGTTTTTTTCAGATTTATTCAGAAATTTATTCGTAAGGAAATTTATCTCCGGTGTTTATATTTGAGGTTAACAGCGAATGCGCACGCCATTGGATGATTAAAGTCACGTGGCGATGGTTGCCATGGTAACCATGGAACGCAGCGTTCGAATTTCGAACAAGATGGCCGCCTCCACGATCAGTTCAATTTTCTTCGAATTTCTTTCTTGCAAATGCCTAAAATCATCCATAAAGTCAAAGAAATTTATCAGAAAACACTTCAAAACAAAAGTTAAGCTTTTGCATTCCCAAACCGTCAAAGAATTTTCCGATAAAACAGAAGTTAAATTTTCGTATTCCCAACCATGATAGAGAAACCCTAACCGAGCAAGCAACACCAGGATCTAGCCTACGCAACACGTACAGGTAAGTCTAAATTTCACTGATTCATGAATCATTTCTGTCAAATTACACGTAGTTGATGTCAAATATTGTGCCAGAGCGGTCAACTGTTCAACAAAACTGACCATGCAAAAAGAGGTATTTTCGTTGTGGAAAAACTGGCAATACGAGGTAATATGCAGTTTGTTGTTTATTTTATTTTCGCAACTTGACCACTTTATTAAGCTGGCCGCTTCCGTCCAGTGTCCACAATCGTAAATTACGCCATTTTTCTCTCCCTCGGCTGCATTTTTCGGTGTAGAATTGAACCTCCCGCGGGTTCGAATAAAAGTAGAAAGAAGCGCTCCGAAGATCCCCATAGAGAATCGCTATAAATTACCCCAGATATTAGGGCACCCAGCATCAAAAATGTTGCCAATAATGGATGCCAAAAAATAAAACCCCATTCTTTTTTTTCACTGTTTTTAATTTGGCAAACGTGCGTGCGTGGAAAAAAAAAACTTTTTTATTTTTTTTTTATTACGTTCAAAATTTATTTTTAATCTTAGTTTTCTCTGGCGACAAACTGCCGAAACAGAGCGTAAAAAATCATTAAAAAATGTGCCGAATGACTTTTTTTCTCCTGACTATTTATAACTTATTTGAAAATGAACGCGTAAATCCTAGCCCGTTAAATAAGGCGAATTAGCGAGCGTGAAGTCAGTAAATTTTGCGCTTGGGTTGCTTGTCAAATGATAAGGGTACTCAGATAGAAGCTTTACGAATGGTACTTTTGGCTATGGTCAAATCGATACGATGATTGGTTCAAGGTTATTGGTGTTTTTAACGCAATTAGAGCATTCCTTTCTGCACACGTGACTTCACGACTGCCTAAAGTGCTATTCGTAAAAACTTCTGACTGAGTAAACCTGATTTAATTGGAATGAGTGACTAATCGAATGAAAAAACACAAATAAACCGCCATGTTGAGAGTCGACTGACGCTGACCTGATTGCGGGAAAGTGATGCCATTTTGATGACCCGCGACTCCAGGACTTTATTATGCAAAAATATTTGGATTATTTTAGGAAGATTTTGGAAATGTTTGAATTGTGAGAAATTTGAAGTGGAAATTTTCCATGCATGTAGCTGTTGGGATTTTGTTAGTTTGGTTCAACGTTTCTGGAATGATGTTCACAATTTTGACAAATACTGTATGTTGAAATAAAGTAATTTTGACATACATGTATGTTGAATATTTTTGGAATGAAGTTTATAGTTTGGACAAATACAATTTGAGAATATCTACAAAGATGTTAAAAAGTTCCGGACAAGTGTGCAATTTATTTTCTATAAATTTCACACTTGTCCATAACTTTGTCACATTTCGGAAAGATGTTGAAAAATGTCCATTGTATGGAGTTTTTTTTATAGAACAGTGCTGAGCACTTTTACCCAACAAGTGCAATTATTCAGGCAAATTTTTCAAAGCTTTCAGAATTCTGACAATTTTCCACAGAGAAATTGAACAATTACAGAAGGATTGATAAAACTAGGTTTTAAACTGTTCAAGAATCAATAAAGAGTGGAAAAATTTGAAACAGAACATTTTCTGAAGAATTTGAAATATTCAGTGTGATGACGATCACCAATTTGAGAAAATTTTGAGAAGACATTTTACAATTTTCAAAAATATAACAGGAATTTGTAGAATATGTTGAGCAATTTTCCAACAGATGATGAAACAGCCCGCAGAATATTAGAATTTCTCAGAAATTATAAAATAATTTTACAATGATGTGGAAATGTTTCAGAAAGTTATACAATATCTAGTTACATATTGAAGAAATTAAAAGTTGTTGCAAAACATTATTATGATGCTCTCAGAACAAATTAAGTTTTTTCAGACATATCAAAAAAAGATTGAAAGGTTATAAATATTATATATATAAATAAAGGAAAATATTGAAAGGTTTCAGATGGAGATTGGAAGTTAATAATTTGTAGAAGTAATTTCAAAAAGTTATTGAAATATGTTGAATTTGAAAATTTTGATTCCTCGGGAATTTACAATTACTTCCATTTAGTCAATTCTAAAACATTTCCAGTTTTATTCATGCTATTTTAAACATTCTCGCTAATCATGGTGATTTAATTACACGAATATCTTGAAATTTATCTCGAAAATAATTTCGTAGATTGTAAATTCAACGAAATTCGCAAACTATATTACGTTGATAACAAGCTTACCTTGGCTCCAACCTATTCCATTTTACAGTTATTGATTATCAAAACTCAAATATTCTCGACAAACATTTGAAATTCATTTTTAGCTGTTAGGCGTCTGAATTTTTAACTGTAGCGCGAGTCCCAACATGGCCGCCAAGACTGCTATCACGCCCCCTGGATGGCGCTGCAATCGCGTTAAATTTTCATCTAGCCTCACATACATGTCCCCTATTTCGCCGCTAGCTCGCATGGTTTTTAAATTCCGTTATCAGAAACTGACAGCTAAATCCGAGATAGTCAATCAAATATCATTTTTTCTTATTAACGTCACGATTTGCAACTTCGATTCAACGTCGTTTTAATAAATCCTGAATCGAAGCGTTATTCAAAGCAGTTCGTTTCCTTTTTACCTACGAAAAATGCATTCGAATTAGTACCTACATTTACATTATAATCTCTCCATTTCCCCCTACGCACAAATTCCCTAGAATTTTTTTTTCTGTTAAAATTCAACAAATCGAAACTGCAAATCATCACAGTTCCAATCCGAATCCACTCGGATTCCGATTCGAAGTATGGCAAAAGTTTTCAACTTGCAAAACATGCACCCGCTCCAGCACCAACATCCCGCTTTCTGATCCGGCTCGCAAAAACGGCAAAATGAAAACTTTTTCATCCCTCAATTTCCAGATAGCGTCTCAAGATTATCGCTTCGATCCGATCCGAATCTGATCGATTTTTCGAGATTTTTCATCTGCGAAAAATGCATCCAGATCCCGCTACCTGGTTAGGGTCGGCGAAAAAGCGTATCAAAGGGTCGTTGCGAGGCTAATCGTTCTAATGCCCGCCCACTCGCACTTGATAGGTCGTTTGATAGGCGCGATGCATTCTGGGAAATGATGCCGTTCCTGCTCCTCTCCACTTCATTTCCCTACAAGAAATAATTGAAGGCTGCGAAGAGGGAAGTACGATTATTATCAACCCAAATATTCTTTTGTGGATTTCATTTATTCGACCAAAATTCGCGTCAAAAAAAGAAACCCCGTTCCTATATACAGGATGGACCATAACGAAAGTGACATAGACGGGAGTATGGTGAGTACAACTCTACACCGCATTCCCGATTATCTTTAGAATTTACGGGGAATTCTCCGACTTTTGATCGGCCAGCGTTCCATTTTTCGAACGTTCGAATTGTGTTTAATGGAACGCCATCTTGATTAATGTCTCGGAATCCGAGTCTTTAATATCTCGGCACTCACATCTTGGTTTGTCAACTCGGAAAACTCAAGTTTTTGAACGATTTTCAACGCTAGGGTTGCGCCAAACCACGAGGTTTTTCTGTTTTGACAAGAAGTGTTTTTTTTTTTTTTTCTTGTTTTTTTTTCCTACTTTGCTTTTCGCCGGTCGCGTGCGGCCGTTTAACGCGCACTTTTCACACTTGGACGCACTTTTCTTCAGTGGGAAAAAAACTGAAAAGTGTTGGGTTTTTGGGAGGTTAATCGACCGATAAACCTAGGCTTGGATTGGGCTAAGTTCCGGTTATCAAATTGTCTATTAAACCCCGTTTTCGGGGTATCCAGGCAAGCCCGGAACTTTTGACTCGAATACGAGTTTGGGCACGTATAGTTAACCCATGATTAACGCTGATTAGAGCTTGGGATCCTAACCAGGGTTAACGAAAACTAGCCGTAAGTTTTTACTTGATGAAAGTGTGAAAATTGGGTATACGATTCCCGGGGTTTATTCGCTCGTTGCGGCGCCAAACTGAGCCTGGACTGGTTGGTGCAATTAAAGCCTCGATTAAATCGCCGTCATTAATTGACGATTAACTCTGGTTTGTCTGATTAACGACTAGAACGGCGGATGAAATTCCGATTAGAAACTTAGAACTGAGACTCAAAACTCTGATTTACGAAATTTCGGAGATGCCGGGTAATTGACTTTAATTTGAGTTTTAATCCACCGTTATCTAATCGGAGATAGTGATGCATTAACGCAAAACTCAGTTTTAAGTAAATCTATATATGGTTAAGTTTATCCACTTCGACTGGACTGAAATTACTGATGAAAAATGAACGTTTTAATTCAAGATTTTCGGTTGCTGCGGATTAATCGCCGATTACGCAAATCGTAACTTTTGTTTGTTCGGTGCAACGGCCTGGTCGAAAACTACGATTAACACGTCGCTGTTAATTGACGGTGTTGAACCACACACAGATTCAAGAAATTAAACTTAAATTTACTTTCCAAGCTCCGAAAATGCCCGAGATGAGATCAGATCGTATATATATAGTTTAGGTTGTGCTTTAATGACCGATAACTTTAATCATAGTTCATGTTAAATTAAAAATTGACGGTCAATTAACTACTTGGCAAATTCAGCCTGTTATTCTAATCGACATTTTGACGCAACTTTCGACAAATGCCGGTATAATTGAAGATTAGCAATTGTATAGGGTATCTTGATACTCAAAAGTTCTAAGTGTTAAATAATGCGAGTTGGTGCAACCGCCCACGCGCAGGATAAAACTTTGATAATCACCTGGAAGAGATGCTAATCTAAAAAAAAAAAATCCGTCCAAAATTTGCGTTATTTGGTAAGGTCCGAATGCCCCACCGATTTCGTTAAATGGCGCAATTGCTCGTTAATTTCTACGGTTTTTCAAATTATTTCTACTGTTAATCTAAACGAACCTGTGGTATTTAGATTAATCTACCGGTAACATACAGAAATAGACCTTACTTTGCAAAGCCACGTGCATTCTGCCCTAACGTCCTATTGCAATAACCTGATTTAATGCAAATTAAGGTCACAGGCACTATCCAGTATGTTAAAACAAGTTGGCTTAGTATGGGCTTGTTAAAAAATATTCCAGACCATTAAAACATATTTTAGCAAGTTGGTGCAAACGGACCTTGAACGAATAAGTTCCATATGCATGATAAACTCTTGATGATAATAATTAAATTTATAATACATTATCGAGACCCAAAACTGAAATAAGAAAATGATACCTTAATGACTATAATCTGCGTTTAATTATTAATCAATATTTATAGCTTGACTTAATCAGAGTTTGGTGCAAGCCAAGAAATAAGCCCTATAATCAAACCTCCACCAAGATGCACGTTTTGGTAGGTTAAAACTATAACTTTCAGAACTTTTAACTTGAGTTCGGGAAGTTTTCAACAGTAAGCCTTTTTGGTAGAATGCGGCCCTAATCCCAAATTTTTGATCGAACCTTAGGTTAGGATTTAATGTCGTGCAACTTTTCTGATGAATTCAGCGTGCTTTTAGGCAAGGGTGAGGGATGGTCCATTTCCTCAACTTTACCCCTCTCTCCATCATTCCATCATTTCTACTTTTACCTGGTTTTTAGGGTGGAAAACGGGGCGTCTTTTCAAAGTCGCCAGCAGCACGTTCACGTAGTTAGGGACGTTTAACGCGGTTAGGATTTTGTTTTTTTTTCTCCAGCACGCGCCTACGCTAACCTTTGACCCCCGATGTTGCGGAAAAATTGGGCCCTCGGAGCAATTTTTGGGCTGGAGGCGACGCGAACCTGTCAAAAATATTGAAAATCGCCGGCCACCAAATTGGTCAAAATTCTGATAATACGATTCTGATGGTTCGTTCAGTGAAGGGTTAGGGCTTTCTTATACCGGTTGGGAATGCGGAAACCAAACCGGACGAATTTGGAGATTTTTAAGTCGGTACGGAATGTGGAAAAATGTGGATAAAATTAGAACCATTCACGCTGGAGGCGGCCATCTTGATTAAAGTACATGTAATCCTCCAATTAGACGTCATTATATAGTGGAATTAGCATTGTAATGAAACAGAGGTTATTAAGGTCACGTTTGAGAGCTGGTTGTCAATGGATATAATTCGTTGGGTTTCTGCAGACAAATTTAAATTAAGTTGAGGTCCATACGGAATTGGGCCTCTATAATTTTTCCCAAAGTCATGAAAAGTCACCAGATACTGACAGAAAACCTTTGTGCCAAACCGATGATAAATTAAGAAACCAATTAATTTCCAATAAAGAAAATTTCAAATAGCCATGCAAGACGAATGGAACAAAAATTGTCCAAATTACAAGAAAAATCCTCGCAAAATCTCATCCAAATCGCCTACAAGAATTCGGAGGAAAGTTAGGGTTTGCCAATAAAGTACTAAAGTGCGAGGGATTCTAGTGATGATTAAGTTTATGAAGTCAAAAATAAAGTTGGTGTATCATTATTAATATGCTGGATCATTTTCAATTGGACATTGGTTTTTCAGAATTTTTTGCATTGTTTATAATTAATTTTACGTTTTAATCTTTTTATTCTGATATTCCATAATTAACCTTACGTTAAATTTCTGCTAATTTTGAATTATTTTTCTTCCTTAAATTTCATTTAAAGTCGCTTCCCATGCATGGTTAGTTTTTTCGTACTTGTATGGAACGCCACTTTGGAACGTTTGCTATATGGTTACTACGGTTTACGTCACATTGCGTGCATGTTTAGGATTTTTTTCTTGCCGTATGGAACACCACTTTGGAATGTTTTCTACGTTAACAGATAGAACCATGTTCTACGGTTACTATGGCAACGTTCTCTCTATCCTGGAAGGGCTATTACATCATCTTGTTAACGGAACATCATCCCATTTTCTCGACGGCAAGAATCTGAGTTGCCGAATTCTAGTTGTCACGCGTGCTCCTCTCTTTGAGGTCTCGTTTTCGCAGTTTCGAAACCACGTGACTCGTTTAAGGCACCCGGACGAGACGTGATGAAGTGCGCCTCTTCAAACGGGGGACTTTCGTGTTTTGACTAAGTTTTTCGTATTTGACATTTCGACGGAAGCTACGCGAACGTACTTTTTTTTTTGAGCAATTGGTCTTTTTACCTCCTGGTTGTTCCACGGGATTTACGGTTTTTCGGTGACTTGTCTTCGTACTCTCGAGGACTCCGTAAGAAGTGTTCGGCTTCGCGGCTCTGCGGGGGGTCTTATTGTTCGTAAAATCCATAGTTTTCGAAATTTTTTGTTCGCAGAAATTGTGTATCTTCTTACTAATTTTGGAATTTTTCATGGCGTTCTCGAAAAACATTGTAGGAATTTTTTTTTTTTTTTTTTTATAAAACTTTAATTGTTATTCTAAAAATTTTTTAAACAATCTGCATGAAGATTACTCAAAAATTATTAAAAATGTAAGTTAAATAATGTTATAAAAAATCAAAATTGTTAATCCCAAATATGCAAATTAATGACATCTTCGTGCATTTTTGTAATGTTTACGTAAAAGTTAAAATTTGTGGCACGCTTTTGATTGATCTACATGTACAAAAACGTTGACGGCCCGTTAAGCATTTTACGTTAATTCAATTAACTAGACGATTAGTATTTTGCAGTTTGATTGCTATTTAAGTATGCGAAATTTTCAGTTTGATTGCAATTTAAGTATGCCAAATTTTCAGTTTGATTGCCATTTAAGTATGCCCAAGTTTCAGTTTGATTGCAATTTAAGTATGCCCAATTTTCAGTCTGATTGCAATTTAAGTATGCCAAATTTTCAGTTTGATTGCAATTTAAGTATGCAAAATTTTCAATTTGTTTGCACTTTAAGTATACAAAATTTGCAGTCTGATTGCGATTTAAGTATGCCCAAATTTTCAGTCTGATTGCAATTTAAGTATGCCCAATTTTCAGTCTTGATTGCAATTTAAGTATGCCCAATTTTCAGTCTGACTGCAATTTAAGTATGCCCAATTTTCAGTCTGACTGCAATTTAAGTATGCCCAATTTTCAGTCTGATTGCAATTTAAGTATGCAAAATTTTCAGTTTGATTGCAATTTAAGCGTGCAAAATTGTTAGTTTACATAAGCATTAAAGCCAGATAAGTAATTTAAATGTTATTGTGAGAAAAAATAGTTAACTGCCCGTTAAATGTTTCACAGATTGCATGTGCATCGAATATTTGTTAATCAACGATTAAAATTGTTTCAGATTTTTGTTGATAGTCTTGCTCAGAAATTTTCTGCCATTTTGTTTGCTAAGTTTGAGTATATCGTAATTTTTTTTATTATTTTTTTTGGAAAAATCAACATATCACGCACCTGTTGCCCAATTTTTAATTTAAATTTTTTTTTGCGTGAATTTTATGAGCAATTGGTAAACATTTTGCTAAGTATAATTTAGTCGAACCTTGGGTCGGCTTTTTCTTTTTTTTCCAACACGCCAGCAAATTAAGCCTTAATTAATTTAATTAAATTTTACGTTTTAATTGAGTTGCATAGTTAACTAATTAAATCGTTTAACCTTCGCTAAATAATTTTTTGTTTAAAAAATGACCTTAGGCTTCGGCACTTATTCATTAATTAAAACGAATTTTGGTGGGAATTTTGTTAATCTCAATTTTATTTCAATTTTTTTTGTTTAATCCAAAGTATTTAAATTGCGACCGAAATTTTAATTTATATGGCCAAAGGAAATGCTTTTTTGAGGGTTTTACGCGCAATCCGGCAAGGCCATTGCGACGTAATTTAGCCTATATTTTGGGAAATTTGTCGATTTTTCACAATTGTCGTAATAATAATTAGGCCCAGCTGCACGTTTCGGACTATTTTTTTATTTCCGTTTGCAAAAAATGCAGCTAGCGTATGTATAAAAGCCTCGTTATAATTGATAATAAATTGCCCCATTTGAGTCGTTTAAAAAGGTAACTGCTATATTTTATTTAAATTTCAAACGCGTCGAATTTTGGGGTCATTTTTTCGACGTTGTCCTAAATTCGTGTTTTTACTCGTTTTTTTGGAAAAACTGTTTGATTTTATTAGTTGTAAATTCTTGGGAAAATGCTTTAAAGTGTTGTAGAAGACCCTGTAAATTTTGGACCCATTTCCCGTTAATGGTTTAATTGCGGAATATTTCAAAAATTTATTTTTTATTGGTTTTTGCAGAAATTTTCATTGATTTATCGGGTGTTGTTTTGCAGAAATGTTCAGTAACTTACTGTTATTGGTTTTTGCGGAAATTTCCGTTGTTTACTGTTTATGCAGACATCTTCCATGGTTTTCTGATTTTGGTTTTGCATAAAATCTTCCGTAAAGTTGTGTATTTGGTTTTTCAGAAATCTTCCATGATTTTCGGATTTTGGTTTTGAAGAAATCTTCCGTGATTTTCGGTTTTTGGCTTTGCAAAAGTCTTCAATGATATCTGTTTATGGTTTTGCAGAAATCTTCCATGGTTTTCTGTTTATGGTTTTGCAAAAATATTCGATGATTTTCTGATTGTTTTTACAGATATTTTCCGTTATTTACTGTTTTCGGGTTTGCAGACATTTTCCATGATTTCCTGCTCGTGATTTCAAATATGTTTCTCAGATTTTCCACATTTTGTTTCCTTATTTTTTGTTGCTGAAGTTTTCAGTAATTTCCATTATACGGCATTGCTGAAGTTTTTAATAATTTCCTTATGCGCAATTGCAGAAACTTTCCTTAATCTTGATATTTTGGTTCGACGAATTTCTCGCATTTTTACTATTTTAGTTTTGCTGAAAATGTACCGTTATAATTCCTTAATTTCTTTCGGCTATAACATGCACTCGTTCTGGTTTTGCAAGAAAATTCCCAGTAATTCTGATTTTCAGGAAAAAAAAAATCCAGAATGCCCCGTTTCGATTTTACAGAAAAATGCAGTCTCTAGGATGTCTTTTTTGCAGAAATTTTCCGCAAAATCCCACGTTGCATCGCAGAAAAATTTGCCAAAACTTCGGTTTTGAGATGACGGTAAAATTTCCAGTTGTCATTTACCAAATTTTTTGGTAAATTTGGTAATTTTTTTGTCTGCATAAACATTCCTATGATTTGACCTCCCAAATGAAACCTGGAAATCCAAGATGGCGGCCAAACGTGTTCAATTTCTCAACATGTCAACATTGAACTACCATTCAAGAAACTCACCCTGCCGGATTTAACACATTAATTCTACAGGGTGTGTCGTATTGCCCAAGAATTGCGCAATATTCGCAATTTCTTTAGATATACGTTTTCCTTTTTTTTTTAAAAAAAAAAAAGACAAGCGGATCCACCCAATTTTAATTCTCGTATACAGAAAATGTCGAAGGCGGGATGCAAAACGAAGCCTTAGTTGCATTTTTAATATCCAAACAAATCGAGAACGATGATAATAAAAAGCGGGTTTTTTTATTCTCAGATTTTTTTTTTTCGAGCAGGATCTAAGCTTATTTATCCGTGCCTGGGGGCGCCATTTAATTATATATATTTGCGCCTTACCTTTCTAGGAATGAAAAGCCGTATTAAAAAAATAATTCGCACGAAATTAGACGAGAAATCACGATTGAAATCATGATTTGATATGAGGAAAAAAAAACCACCATCTTAATTGCCCGAACATATATATAGTTTTGTTATTGTTGCATTTATACGCAGTTGCGCCATTCTTTGATGAGGATGCGAAATTTGACGAAACGATTTTTGTAGGGAAAATATTTCTTGGAAAAATCTATAATTCTTCGTCTGCGCCTTAATTAAAAGGGTAATTTCGCGAAGGAGGTTTGGATTCTGTTATGTCCTTAACTGTTTGAGCATCGCCTGACTGGCTGGCTGGCTCATAGAACTAAACAAAAGCCCGCCGCCGATCGCCTCTCCACCTGGCGGCCAAGTGAGGAAGCGATGGATGTGGGTTTTTCCACTGGATGAAATGTTTTCAGCATTTTCGATTTTCAGTGTCGGACAACAGAAAATGTGTGTTTATCGAAGATGCATGACAAGCTTGTGTCACACCTGCGTGCACTGGAATCATTTGGTGTCACTGTGGAAGTCATGGCAGAATTTCTTTATCCAATGGTGGAATAGGGAAACAGTGCAGGGTATATATATAGAGAACTTAAGTCATGGCAACTGTGACACTGACGACCAATGACTGAAGCACTTCCGTTTAAGAATCCGTTTATTCTTGACCATGACAACCATGAAATGTGACTTTCCATTTAGGAGGATAGGCGAAATCACGACAACTTTATTGCAATAGAATCTTGGCCATAACAACCTTAGAACATTGGCCATGACAACCATGGAACGTGGCGTTCCACGTTCCATTTAGGAGGAAAGACGAATCCATGACAACCATGGAACGTGACGTTCCATTCAGGATTAAAGACCACCTCATGACAACCATTATAACATTGGTCATGACAACCATGGAATGTGACATTCCATTCAGTATTAAAGACCACCTCTCGACAACCTTATAACATTGGTCATGACAACCATGGAACGTGACATTCCATTCAGGATTAAAGACCACCTCATGACAACCATTATAACATTGGCCATGACAACCATGGAACGTGACATTCCATTCAGGATTAAAGACCACCTCATGACAACTATTATAACATTGGCCATGACAACCATGGAACGTGACATTCCATTCAGGATTAAAGACCACCTCATGACAACCTTAGAACATTGAACATGACAACCATGGAACGTGACATTCCATTCAGGATTAAAGGCCACCTCATGACAACCTTACAACATTGGCCATGACAACCATGGAACGTGACATTCCATTCAGGATTAAAGACCACCTCATGACAACCATGGAACAAGCATGTTTCGTTTGACGTGAATGATGTGCAAGCGTTGCGCCAGTGTTGACTTTGCGAACACCTCCGAAGTGGGAGTGCGTTGCGTGTCTGAATCGACTTTAATTGGCCCACCCTCGCCACCTCTTCCTCTTTTATATTTGCCGGTGATTCACGGATAATGATCGGAGAGTTAAGCAGAAAATAATCTGATGAATCATTGAATTTTTTCGTCGTAATCATAAGAATGATTATTTTATAAACGCGCGATGAAGATTAGCGCCATAGAAATAAAAATAAAATGGAAAAAAAAGGGCCGTTGAATGCACGGGGGTGAGTTAACTTCGCATATCGAAGCCAAATTAGGAAAATCCGGGAGTTTCTGGGCGCCAATTAAAAGCCATTCTCTGGCCTTTTTTTTTTCACGGGAGGTGAGGAAATCGATTTCGGAATTAAACCTTCGAATGAAACGCTTATAAAACTTGGTGACGCAATTGGATTCTGCAGTTGCATTACTCCTTTTTTTTTATTATTTATTTATTTTTTTCTTCGGATGTTTGTGTGATCCAGGGATGGGAATTTAAGTTTGATTTATGCGTGAAATGAAGTGGGTTTTTTAATAATTTGTAAAATTACCGTAAGTTGTTTAGGTGATTAAGTGTATAGGAATTTAAATGCAGATTTCGTCATCGTGACATTATCACGTGACTCGTCATTCATTTCATTGGGGAATATCACGTGGTACCGTACAGGCTCTTACGATGTAACTGCGTAAGATCAGTTTATTTTTTAACATTGGTGGACAATTTATGTAAATTAATAAGGCGCCCTCGAGCTGGAAAATGTCAGGGAAGAATGACTTATTTTGAAAAGGGCGGGGAAATTCAACGTATCGATGTTGACACAATCAGAAATTAATGGTTTGGCGAGGTTAGCTCGGGACTCGTTTTTAAAAATTTTCACCAATTTTTAGAGACAAATTTATACAGATTTTCTGCAGATTCCCGAGGACAAATATTTCGAAATTTGGAACCTTTTCGGAGTAAATATTTTCAACATTTTTGCATTTGACGAATGCAAATTTGTTACAATTTAAAAAAAATTTACGCTGATTCTGTAAAAAATTTCAAAATTTTCTTTCTTAATTTTTAAAATTTTCAAAATTGTCATAAGTCAATTTTGAAAAATATGGAATATTGGCCTATGTCGATTTTGCAAAATAGTTGATAACATTGACATGTGTCGATTTTGACATTGTCGTTGGTCAGGGAAATTTGTTTAAAAACCTACAGTATAAAAGTCAGGGAAATTGAAAAGGAAATTTCTGGGGGAACCCTGTCAAGTTATCAATGCGTGGTTTCGTGTAAAAAATAGTGACATTCGCAAATCTACTGCATGAGAACCCCTATAATGGGACCGGTTTAAATTTTGGAAACATTTTAGGAGGTATGGGGTATCCGGTTTGTGTCACTTCTACGTAGTTTTTGAACTAATTGCATGCAATGTACAGTAATTCTTTTACACACGTGACTTCACACGACTGCCAAAAGCTCCATTCGTAAAGCCTTTGCCTGAGCACCCCTAATGAGACCTTTGCAATTTTTGAAAGTTTTAAAGTATTGAAAGAATGGTCTGTAGTTGGAACGTTTCAAACGTTCCAAAATTTGAAAATTTTAGCATATACGGTATGCTAAAATTGGAACTCATAGAATGTTCTGGAATTCAAACCCATTGCCAAATCAAGATCTCAGATGCGTCAAACGTTTCGTTTATTCTGGAATAATCGGTGTTCCCTCGCATCCTAACCGGTATACAACTTCCCAACCATAAACGACGGGATGATGAAAGAAAATTCTACTTTTTTGACACTTTATGAAAATTGCTCCTCTCATTTTGGAACACTCTTGTGATATTTCATTGGTGATAATTGAGCGTGTAATTCGCTCAAGATGCTCTTGGGTCAGTTATTTCTGCGGCCACCGAGTGGTCAGTCTTGACCATTGAAGGTCTCCAGCCAGAAGATTTCGGTCGATTCACATCGTCATTGGCCTTGATTTTCAAATTCCTTTATTCAACGCTTTGCCCTAGGGTCAAACCCATTCGGGGTGGCTGCTATCTTTAGATTTCTTGACCACTTATTTGGTGAAATTCCTTCACTTTTTGGCAGGCTTGTTTTAATGTCCAAGAGAGGTTCAACTGGATTTTTGTACAAATTTTGGAAGTTTTGTTGTTTTTGCATGCACATTTTTGATGTTTTATGTAAAGTTCGGAGGATCTCTTGTAATAACCGGGTGCTTTGTTAATGTAAGCACATTTTCTAAAAAAAAATGATATCTGTTTGATAACATTTTGAATTTTAGCAGCATCAGAAATGGTTTCGTTTATAATGAGATTTTTTCCCACAATTTTTACAAAATTTGAATGAAAAAATAATATAAAGTTTCCATAATTTCGGAATAATTACAAAATCCCAAAAGTTCAGGCTTTGCGAAGTATAATAAAAGTTTATGCAAATTTTGTGAAAAAATAAAACTCGACGACAATAAAAAAATACTGAAATTTGTCCAAAAAATAAACTGAAATTGGCCAAAATGTATCATCTACATGTACAAATAAAAATTCCAAAATAATTTTAAAACTTAATAAAACCAAAATTTTTTGAAAAAAAAATTGAAATCAGTAAGATACCAAGGTTTATAAAGAATAACAAATTTGGTAGAACGAAATTTTCAAATAATGGCTTATAAAAATTTGCAAAATGATTTTAAAAATTAGTAAATCCAAAATTTCTAAAAAATATATATAAAATTTATAAAACTTCCAAAAAGTAGAAAAACAGTGAAATCCCAAGATTTCGAAGAAGAAAAAAGCATAACAAATTTGGTAAAAAGATTAGCAAATAATGGCTCATTTAAATATTATTTCCACCAAAACTCAACGTGGCAGCTTGGGGTTGTTTAAACGGGATTTTAAAAGTCGACATCTTAATTTTTCATCATAATTTTTGTCAATTTTAAGGATAATAATAATAATAATGTGTCAGGCGAGAAAATTTTAAGTGATTTTTCCTAATGGTTGAAGCAAAACAACTTATTTGCAAATGGTGCTGAAAATTCTGGTTGGTTTTGGCCTCTTTTAATTGACAGTCCTGACAGTACTGAACTATAAAATAAATCATGCGAAATAAATTTCAGCCAATTATAAAATTAATCTCCGCTAGGCATAATCGCCATTTCTGGTTTTTCCCCTGATTCACAACCACGTTACCCAAATATGATTCCTGTTGCTTGTTTTTTTTTTTCACTTTATTTTCACGTTTTCCTTGAATTTTTCACGAACTATAACGTTTCGCAACAGGTGCGTTATTAAAATAACTCGTGGTGCGGGCTGCACCAAAGTCTGATAACCTTAATCTGCGATTAACAATGGATTTCGTCGGTTAAAATTGCAATTTTTTTTGCAATTAAAAAGTATGAAATAAAAATTGGGTCAGCAAAATTATTCAAAACAAAAATTCCTGAATTTCATCTTTTTTATCAATTTATTAGCTAGGGGCATTTTTATTTAGAAATTCAAGTTATTTTAATGTTTGAATTAAATTTATGTTAAATACTTTAAAAAATATTCATTAGAATGAAACCATCCAAAACAAAAATTCCTGACTTATTTTTTTTAAAATGTTGCTAGCTAACCAGTCGCAAGTTTTTATAAGTTCAAATTATTACAATGATTGAATTATAAATTTCTAAATATTAGTAAAATGGAAAAGTTCTATAAAAATTCATTATAATTAAATTATTAAAAACAAAAATTCCTGAACTTTTTTTTTGAAATGTTGCTAGCTAACCAGGCGCAAGTTTTTATAAATTCAAATTATTACAATGTTTGAATTATAAATTTATAATCATTTTAAAAAAATATAAAAGTTCTACAAAAACTCGTTAGAATGAAATAATCCAAAACAAATTTCCTGAATATTTTTTTCACGTTTGTTAGGTAACCAGTCACTTGTTTTTTAGTAATTCAAAGTTATTAGAATATTTGAATTACGTTATATTTATGTTCAATATTTAATAAATTACTGAATTTATAAAAAAAATCATTAGAATCATCTTGTATGTATACAGTTTATGTACGTAGTCAAGTTTGAAAATTGCAAAAAAATTTCGAATTTTGCTCTGTTACAGGTGCCAGGGTGGGATATTCCCTCAAGCACATTTCAACATGATGACGCGACGTTTGGCCTTTGCCCTTTGTGGGAATTTGGCATTAGTGGAATTAACTTCCAAAAATAATTTAAGGAAATCACAGAAATTCCTGTCTATAGAAATCCTTAAATGAGTCTCTATTGTTACAGAAATTAAAGACATTCCTGTCTAGAAATCCTTAAATCCCCCAAAATGGCTCAGGTGATGTCATGTCACCTCCAGGAAGTCCTAACATGTCCTCGTTTTAATCGATATGCTGATGATCGATTTATCGGTATAGATCCAGCATTGTTAATTATTTAGGCCACAATGAACTATTTTACCGAAAATTCACATTAAGATTTTTTATATTTTACCGAAAATTTGCAATAACATGCCAGGGTACTCCAGACCTGGAAAACCATTAAAAGTCAGGGAACTTGAAAGCCTGGAAAAGTCAGGGAAATTCAACGTAGCCATGTTGTCGCTATCCAAAATTAATGCTTCTGTACATGGTTAGCTCAGGGCCCATTTGCAAACTTTTCAAAATTTTCCAACTACAAATTTGCAACAGTTTCTGAGGACAAATTGCAAATTTTTCCAGTTTTCCGCCGACAAATTTACAACATTTTCCACATTTACCGCCGACAAATTTGCAACATTTTCACGTTGCAAAAAAAAATTCACGTTTTCCGGGGACAAATTTTCAAAATTTTCTGAATACAAAATTGTCAAATTTTCATTTTACTTACCGAAATTTTTTTTTAACATTCCTGTATTTCTCAAACATGGGGGTGTATTTTTACGGAAATTTACCTTGGCGTGGTGTCCCGTAAATTTCTATGATACGAGTTGGACAAATTCTAAATCCTTTCACCCAAATTTCCCAAAAGTGGATCCTGAGAATTTTTTGTTCCTTTTTTTATTTTTATTTTTTTGAGGATGGTTGAAGGGGTAGCGGGTATCAAAATATCTCATCCTGGTGTCGCATTACGTGTTTTTCACCCTCTCGGAAAGCGCCTAAGCACAAAAAATGCAGACAAGTCCCTGAAAAGACCGCTGTTTTTGCTCATTCGTGTTACTACTGTTTTGTTCGGGACTACTTTGCTTCCTGTGTCCAGGACAACCTAATAAATTCTCACTCGAGGTGGAGTCTTTACTAATCGTAAACCTAACCCATTAGCAAGCGATTCATCCTCGAAACTTTGCCTTTGTGTAGTGCGATATTTAAGTGGCTTCTTACTTTGTCGTAATTTTTGAAGTAATTTCCGGGAATGTTTTATCTGATTTTTGAAGATAAAGGAACACGGGAGATTGTCATTGTTTGGCGAAAGGGAAGAATTTCCTTACTCGACTCCTTTCTTAAGTAAGTTCCGATATTGCGCGATAAACTCCTTATTTACTTAAAGATATCTTAAGCAGTTTCCAAGATTTTTGCGAAAACGTGGATTTAATCAAAACAAAAACTGAAGATGCATTTATCCTAACCAAAGAAATGAAGATGCATTTATTATCCTAACCAAAGAAATGAAGATGCGTTTATCCTAACCAAAGAAATGAAGAT
>JAQGAO010003007.1:0-18080 GCA_034697705.1 Ommatoiulus sabulosus | reverse complement strand
CACATCACCCCCCCCCCTCCTCCCTTTTCCGGACGTCCTTTATGGATGACCCCTAATGGTATACCCCTAATGTGCTATACCATTTTTTAAAGAATCATTTGGGGTTTTTTTCAGAAATTTATCCAGGCATTTGAGGATAAAAATATATACGCTCATTTATCATTGAAAATGCAGACAGTGATCAATTCTCTGATGTTGAAATTCCTCTAAAACCTTCGAATTTTCGCCAAAATTTCCCTACGCATTGCTGACATGCTTGAAATGACGATCGCGATGGGGGAATTACTTGAAAATTTATCGTATTTACGGACATTTTTCAGGATGAATCAACGGGTGGCGAAGCAGCGGCTCAAGCGGGAACTCAGCAAGACATCGAACAAAAGATGGATGATTTACGACTGAATATTAGGAGGGCGGAGGTGAGGGCAAAACCTCGTCAAAAATCTTTTTTAAAAAGACAACACAGACTTTATAAAAAAAAAATGAATACTGCATTAAAATCTGTTCTTTGTCTTTACTTTCAGATAAGTAAATTAAAAGCGGAGGCGAGAATAGAAGCCCTGAGAGAAGCCGGGGGTAAGAAGCATTGGTTTTTTTTTCCACTGTGGACCATGCAGGATATTGGCGAATTAATATTCAAAAAGTACAATCCGTTGGATGTTGCTGAACCCCCCAACCGGAGGACTCGCACAAATTGCCGCAAATTACGGCAATTATGATGTCAAAACCGCCCAAACGCTCGTTTAGGGGTCTCATCAAGGGGAGATGAGCCAGACTCGAAAATTAAAAAAATATATACAGTATATATGCGCTCGTATATGCATGTACTAAGGCAGTGTTTCTCAACCTTTTTACCCCTGCTGACCAGGAAAGGATCTTTAGGAAAGTTGTGGAAATACGGCATGTTCAAAAAGTTGTGTTTTTTAGAATTTGAATTACGAGAAATGAAATGTTTTAATTTGTCAATTATAAAAACATAAATGAAGTCGGATTACTTTCAGTTTGAAATTTATTTTTTTAAAAGCCATATGGTTAGTAAAATGCTCAGAAATATGCGCTTGACCTTTCGGACACGCCTAAAATTGCCAAGTTTCCAGACATAACTTTCCTCGTGTATGGCCGGCTTAAGGTTGAATTACAAATCATTATCAGGATTTCCTTAGAAATTTCATATTCAACTATTCTCACTTTTCCAGGTTTTTAAACAATTTCCTCCAGCGAGACAATGTCAAAAATCGACCTATGCCAATTTTATCCACGAGTTTGCAAAATCGAGGAAAATTTTCAATATTTTATGCAAAATTTACTAATGATAATTTTGAAGCGTTTTACAAAATTAGCGCGAGAAAATGTTCAAATTTGTCTTCGTAAAATGTTCAAAGTGGTGAAAATTTGCGCTCGAAAAAGGTTGGAAATTATGCAAACGTGTCCTCGAAAATAATCGAAAATGTGTGCCTGGAAAAAGTTGGAAATCTTGCAAATTTGTATTACGAAGAGTTTGAAAATTTGGCAAATTTGACCTCGGAAAACGTGGAAAATTTTGCAAAACGTTATTTTAAACGGAGTAATTTTAATTTCAGCCTACAGATGGCGCTACGATGCGTGATGTTTCAGAAAGATATTCAAGAATGGTGGCTATCTATTTATAAATATTGTCCGTCCATTATCATCAACAGCGTCTAGCCAGATAAATTGTGACTCTGCGTGTCATGGCCATGGTCATTCGTGGCTTCCGTTTATATTCTTATTATTTACTTTACGACGATGACCAACACTGTCGAAATATTAGACGTTGACTTTGTTCCTCCTTCAATTATGTGGGTAGTTCGACTACTAGACGTTTATCTGGTTTAAATTCAACGATATTAATGATACGATAACTATACCCAGAGCAATTTAATTAGCTTATTTACTTATTTTCGACTCAATTACAAAAAACGATGCAATTCTTTCTAGACGATACAATATTCCCGAAAAAAAGTTTGACCGAAATCTACTCGACTATTTTTTACAATAAATTTACAAAAACATTTACATTTTTAGAATATAAAATATCGCGGAAAGTATATTTTCGATAGTATTTATCGAATTATATTTGCGTTGTTGCCATATTATTTATTTTTTCACATGGTGGATTATTCCGCCAAGAAAATGGATTTCTCCTCGAAATCTATTTTCTGAAGTTAATCAAATAATAATTATCCTTCCAATTACACGCAGTGGTCAAGAAAATACTTATAAATAGAAAATCACACGCTATAAATTTATAACATCCCACAAAAATAAAAAATAATGGCTTTACTTTTTCATGCTGCAAATGTATATATGGTCTTCGTACTACAGTCGAACCTCGTTAGGACTAATCGGAATCGTTAAAATGTGTTCGTTTAAACCGTATACTTCGTATTATCAGAAGTCACACAAAACATGACTTCAACCGAGTTCAACGATGAGATGTACTGTATAAAGTTAATCGAACTTTGGATGAAATCCTACCCCACGTATATATGAATGAGAGATGCTGCAACTTTTATTATCGAGGAATTCCCCGTTATAACGTACTTTTTTATTTCATATACAGTGTAGTGTCTAAAGTTCGTTTTGGGGTAATATAGCTCGAATGCTGGGGAACTCTAAAATTCATTCGTTTTAGCCGAAAATTTCTAATATCCGAATTCGGAGTTTGTCTTAAACGTAGAAATTGACATTATTCGTCCACCCTATAGGACGGGTACCGTGGAAATGATTTCTTACTATCAGCAATTCGTATAAAGCGAGTTCTTTTTATTAATGAGGTTCCATTGTATACATTTATTTTTTTGTGGCTTTAGACCCATGTACATGCATGGCATACAGCCCACGGGCTAAATGGCTTCGCTCCCCCCTCCTTCGAACGATCGCATTTATCATGCGATTAGGACGTTGGTAAAATACCTGTTGGCCGATTTGGTATCAGGTACGAAAATCTGACCAGAGGGGTCGGACCCCGGCGGAGAAAAGCTAATTGTGGGCTAAAGCTCGTAACTTCTAGCCTTAACGGCGACTCGATCTGGAAGAGGGGCGAACCGAGGTGCGAAAAAGGTGTTTAAGATAGATTTCGTCTGGAAAGGTGATTTATACCGGAACTCGGAGATGAGCGCGCAAGATGGCGCCGAGAAGAGATAACCAATATGGTCCGAACATCAAAGTTCAGTAAAATGCACTGCCGTGGCTCCATAAATCCACCGAAGGTATTTGGGCTACACCGTACTATGAAATTTTAAGAATTTTAATTCCGTCGGGTCGAAGTTATGTGCACCTATGCAAGGGGTAGCGATGGGATCGAATGGCGCTGATTTTGGAAAAAGTTTCAACTAAAACATCGAAGCAAAATGTCTATGATGAGTTGTATAACACTTATAGGACGGGGAGTTTTGGAAAAATGTTAGAAAAATCTCTGAAACGTTTTCTAGAATGAAACATTTTTATCGACACTTATTAAACTTTTTACGTCATTCATATAATTTTTGATGCTGGCGTCATCCATACAATGTTTGATGTTGACATCATTCGTACAATGGTTGATGGGTCATTCATGCATTTTTTGATGTTGACGTCATCATTTACTATGCAGCTCCAGTTATAGTTCCACGTTAACAAAAGGTACTGCGCTGGATCGCACGGCTAAGGGTACGAACAAAAAGAGCTTATTTTTCGGTCGCAAGTCGCAAGCCGTCTCCTGCGCATGCGCAATCGAAGAAATCCAATGGCTTTCTTCGAAGAAGTCCAACGGCTTGCGACTTGCGACCGAAAAATAAGCTCTTTTTGTTCGTACCCTAAGCTTCGGTGTCTTTTCTTTCAACATTATTCCTTAGCGTTCCTCTCTATGTGTTACAATTCTACCCAAAATTTCTGCATTTACTCAGCGTCTATACTGCGAATCCCAATTTTATGCCAAATTTAAAAAAATTCTCACATGTGATTAATGTGTTCAATTTATTCGTTCAATTGTTCCATAGCTTCCTAGATTTTCTGACAAATTGAACGTATTCTAAGATCACCTAAATTTTCTATAACGCTTTCATTTTCAGCCCATTTTCATTTTCTCCAAATTTTCAATGTACTATACGTTTTTTCCCCAACAATATTCTTTAAATGAGCTAAAATTCCACACTACTTCATATGTTCCTAGATGTGCGTTACGAGCGCCACCTACGTGTAAAATACAGCGTGCATTTGCATTTTTAGAGAATCATGCTGAATTTCTTAACCTGTTATGAATAATTCATCTGTTACGAAGTATAGATATGGATAAAGACACTCGAGATCGTTCTCAAGTGAGATCTCATTGGTCTCTTTTCAGTGCACGTTGACGAATGGCTGACCGACGTGGAGGCACTCGGACCTCTGGACTTGGGTGGCGGAAGTCTGAGCCGAGCGGGCAGCACCCTTTCGATCAAAACGGACATTTCCGGGGTAAGAGGTCGCTATGCGACGCGCTAAGGAAAAAACCGGAAGTGTGGTTCATTTTTGTCTGGTTATTCGCAGAACGTGGACGACGGAAGTAGCGAGTTTTACGACAGCGACTACAACGACGACGTTTCGGACACTTCCGCCATCGGGGGATCCTCCCAGCCCGCAGCGCCCGCTGCCGTCCACCAGGAGAGCGAGGACACGAGCGAACCCAGGGACACGACCAGCTTGACCGGAAGTGCGGGAGGAGGAGGAGGAGGACAGGCGCCGGGGGGAGAAATCGACGGAGACACAACGAGCATGGGCTTCACGCCCATGCGATGCGTCGCAGTTTACAGTTACACGGTAAGCGGCCGGTTTTCGGATGCGCCGAAAAGTCCGATTAATTTAATCGACGATTAACTGGGCAACGGCGAGTAAACGTGTACCGGCAATGACGGCTACTCGGGACAAATTCTGGAGGAAGTTGGTTATCCGAATAACTGCCATGGAGCAAAAAGATGTTAAAAGTATTTTTGCATTACATGTAGTTAAACTCGAACCTCGATAAGACGAACCTCAACGGATATACCAGGTATCGTGAAAATTTATTGGTTTAAACCGTAGTTCATATTACTGAAAGTCAGACAAATCACGAGTGCATCGATAAGAACTAACGTAATATGGAAGTCTGGATGCAATTCTACCCCAATAAGATGAATGGGAAGATGCTGCAACGTTTATCGAGGAATTTCCCCGTTATAACATTATTTTCATCTTGCCTAAAGTTCGTTACGTAGCGCGAATGCTCGCTGGAACGAGAAAATAAATGCATTAGTTTTAACCGAACATTCGTAATATCCGAATTCGGAATTCGTCTTAAATGTAGAAATTAACATTATTCCGATGAATTTATTCGTCATTACGGTGGTGACTGGAAATGAATTCGTACACTTTAAGAACTAAGGGGCCATTCATAAAGGACGTTCGGTAAGGGGAGGGAGGGGGTAGTTGTGGGAAAATGGGACACAGGGGAGGGGTTCAAGGAAAGTGGACGACCGGAGATGATAAATTGATTGCATTGGTTTGATTTTCTTGCTAGTGAATAAATTTATTTCAACTGTTTTCAAAATTGGACGGGACATGTGGGGGGGGGGGGTGTTTGGGGGTTTCATAAACAGGACAAGGGGGGGAGGGAGTCTAAAAACCTGGAAAAATACAGGACGTCTAATTATGGATGATCCCTAAAGTTTCGTCGAAGTTTGGATGGTATTCAAAGTTTCGGCTAAAACTTTGACGTTTGCGAACAGGAAGATGTTGCAACTTTTATCGGGGAATTTCCCCTTATAACGTACTTTATTATTCAGAACGCGAATGCTCGGGAACTCTTAAAATTCAATCGTTTTAGCCGAAACTTTGAAATATCCAAATTGGGAAATCGTCTTAAACGAAGAAATGCACCTTATTCGACCCATATACTAGGACGTGAGTTGGAAATGAGTTCGTATTATAAGAAATTCGTATAAAGCGAGTTCTTCTTAATGTGATTCCACTATTTTGCATTTTATAAATGGTCTAAAACTACATGGTTCGCCGAAATTCCCATTCAGAAATGAACAGTTGGTATAGACCCTCTTATTTCGGGGGAAAAAGACTAAATTTCTTAATTATTTCTCAGTGAACAGAACAAAACTGTGAGTAATTTTTTTATTTTTAACATGTCGGGTATAAGGATCGCCATTTTTTTTTTATCGAAACTAAAGAGGGAATTTTAAGCAGCGTCGCTAACAGATGGCGTTTCGATGAAACGAGAAACTCGCTATTGCGCCGTGTTGGCCCCTTTTGCATTCACGAGGGGGTTTCGTTCCCATGCACCGTTGTTTCGACCCCTCCTCTACCCGCAATTCGACTATAATTTTAATAGGCTTTAAATATTTATGCCTATATCGGAGTGTACGCATATATGGGGCAAGAGGGCGCTCGAATGCAATGTTTTTTTTATTTTTCTCATTTATTTAATTTGTAAACCCCTTTTAAAATAACACTGCTGGAACAGATTCAGCCTGAGGTCAATTAGAAAAAAATTGCGAGCCCACCCCTGGCTTTTTGCATTATAAACATTTTTAAGTAGAAGTACTTAACACATTTTTTTTATAATCTCAGTTCGGGAGTCGGGACCGATCCTAAGGGTACATGTATTTCAAAATGGCTACCGAAGACAACATTTTCCTTTTTTCCCGGTCTGTCCCTCCTCCTCCTCCTTCTCCTCGTTTAGGTCCTGCCCCCGAATATTCTAGTACCAGCATTCATGCATTGCACAACTATTGTGCAGGTTAGCAAACATGAAAGAAACTAAAATGGTTTTTGGAAAGTGAAAATTGATAATGGAATGTCGCAAATGCACCCATTAAACTAATTTCACGATGCCCTACAACTTTCTAATTAAACGTTTTGCTCTTAACTATTACGGTTTAGAAGATTGGTAACGTAATGACCTTGAATTTACATTCCGAGGTACCGGAAATAAGCTCATTTGAAAGCGCCCACTTATCTTACCATAATACCACAAACTCAGATTTTTACCTCTAACACATTCCAAATAAAAACATGGAACTGGTTATAAAACTCACCCTGTATATAGATGAAAAAGGTAGGCTACGTTATAACTAGGAATTTCCCGACAAAAGTTGCCGCACCTTCCCATACGTATACGCGGGGGTAGAATTTCATCCAAACTTCGATGAAACTTTAAAGTTTTTATATATCTTTGAAGTCACGTTCTGTCTGACTTCTGATAATTCGAACTACATGTATATAGGACGTCCTTTGAGATTCGTCTTAACGAGGTACGACTGTTTCGTTCAATGGTTAGGCGTAAATTACACGAATGGCTCACTTCGCTATATGCGGTTATATATACGAGCTTAAAATTGTTTCGAAATACAGGAATGCCACCAGATGGCACGGCTGACACGCGTCAAAAACGGGCAGCTAAACTGCAACGGCTCGTGTAAAATGTACATCGTACAATCAAATTGTATAAGTCTTTTTCGGGGTAGCGAACTTTGTAAAAATGCACGATATTGCGGGGGAATTCACGGCGTTATGTTTGTTTATACGCTGAAATCCATGGAAATTAGGTTGAATTTATTTCACGCCATAGATTAAGTGGAAAAACGTGACCCCAGTTCTGATTTGGACACACGTTTTACAGATTTCACGACGATAAGATTGACACGCGAGACAAGTTTTCTGAGGCTCTCAGGCTGAGCTTAGAAGATGCCACGAGGAGGAGCCGAAGTTCTGCCTTTTTTAAACGAAAAAATTGGTTTTTGGTGAGCATGACTGCTTCAAACCACAGGCATCCAGACGACGTTTCACCTTACTGTCATTACTCCCGTGCCCGGCAGATGGCGTTGATTAATGTTATGTTATGTTTATTGAGGGAATTAATAAAGAAAGCAATAGCAATTATAGCAGTATACACGTATCTCCGTCCTATGTAATGTTAATTTCTTCGTCAAATTTCGAATTCGGATATTGCGAATGTTCGGCTAAAACGAACGCATTTTGGAGTTCCCGAGCATTCGATCGCGCTATGTTATAAACGAACTAAAAACGAACTTTACACACTACATGTGTACTGTGTAAAAAATAACGTTATAATTAATTCCTCGATAAAATGTGCAGCACCTTCCCATGGTTGGATTTCGTACAAACTTCGATGAAATTTTAGTTCTTATTCTGGCTTCCGATATTACGAACAAATTATTTTTGACGTCCCTCGAGAGGTTCTATTGTATCAAAATTGACGATTTTCGACGCGTGGTGGCGCCTCCTGAGATCAGTCGATTGGGCAGTACTTTTTTTATCCGCATTTTCTCGGGATCATGCACCCTTGCATCGGTGTCACCGAACAGGTTTTTGCGGTGATTTTCTGGAAAAAAGACGTTGTCAGTGTGTCAGTGTTCCCGCTCGCTGGACACGCGGTTTAGTGACGAGTGACCCCTCGGGGCAAAATCCAAGATGAACATTGACAGACCGCGAGGACTCTTTGCGTCCACATCGATCTAAAGTAAAGTAGATCTTATCTTAGCGTGTCCTAGTTGAGTCCAGCAGCGTTTTACGACATTAGACATGCTTTTCTTAGTTTTTTTTTTATAAATATATCCAATTTGAGGACAATAATTAACCTCTTTGGTTCTTCGAATTTTCTTTTGCCAGCCTCGTCTCTTCCTGGCACATTGGTTTTACCTACTGCCATAATTCCGTAATTCCATGCAGCATCTTCATCAGATGGATTTTAAGAATCTAAGAAATACTTGCATGGCTTATATTTCAAAGTTTTCTACGAAGCAAATTCATGAACAAATTTGTGCAATTGACTCGCCTCAAATAGAAAGTTCCTAAATGGGAATAGCATTAAATAAAGACAGAAATGCAACATGCACTCGCCTGTATTTGTACAAGATTTCCTATACAATCGTGAACAACGCGAACACATTTTCTTTTCCGAAATTTAAATTTCCACAACACCACGCGGGACTGACTATATATCTCGGACCTGATGATGAGCGATGTTTTGATGTATTCACAACCGAGCAATTAAAGACATAAACAGTCGTTGCCGCCATCTTGAAAACCTCACCGTTATTCTCGTGTGTAGTTTAATGGTTCACAATGGATCTGTCCAAAACGACATGTCGTTACACATGTAGCCCTGTCGTCCGTCGTTTGCAAATGCGCCGTATAGCATGTGTTGCTCAGGTTTTAAAACTCGTTGATCATTATAAGTGCAATAATTGAGCAAATTTTGTATACATTAATGAAAGTTTACTGAGGCAGCTGAATGCCCGTGTGAAACCAATCAAATGTCGTTGAAGTGACGTAAGGCATTTTTAGCCAATTTGATCTGCGCATGAGTGACGACCGTTTTTGTCTACGTTGATTGTGAATACAGCATTATAAGTTTGGTTAATTGTGTTTAC
This sequence comes from Ommatoiulus sabulosus, assembly GCA_034697705.1. Lineage (NCBI taxonomy): Eukaryota > Metazoa > Arthropoda > Diplopoda > Julida > Julidae > Ommatoiulus > Ommatoiulus sabulosus. Next base: position 8,661 of record JAQGAO010003007.1, on the reverse strand, counting down.
TTTCTCCCCATTCTCAACAACTTGGAAGACCCGAAACTCAACTATTTACGCCGTATTCGTAATTCGAAGGGAAAATTATGATTATATATATGGGATAATTTTCGGGACTAACACAATAAATAGTTCGTAAAAACGTTGTTTTCGGAAATGGGAGATGCGTAAATACGCGAGTCGACTGCATGTATGAGTGAAGATATCGAGGCAAGCAGTCAATTTACCGAGCGAATTTAATTCCTAATTGTGTTTTTTCATGGTTTCCCACAATCCCCCAGGCGAATGCTGGGATAGTTCCCGTATGGCAGTTTTCCTTTCCCCTTCCGTCCCCCTCCTCGTTTAGGTTAGGTTCATGCAGTTAGAGCTTGCAGTCACGTACAGCGACATTTTCACTGTTGCCGGTCCCGAGCCCGGGTTAATGGGGGAGAGTTGTGCCGAGGAGTGGCGATGCTCTGCCTGTTACAAAATCCGACAACACGTTTGATATCTGCAGCCGGAGCGTCATTGCCTCCGGTCTTGGACAGACATTATTGATTCCTTAAATGTTATATGAGACACCCGTTTCACGACTTTATAATACAGCGAATTGTTTTTTTATTTGGTAATTTTCAAATGTGGACCGTGGTTAATGCTCTCCCTTTTCCACTTTCTTTCAAACTTGGGCTATTTTTCATCTCGCCCTTTTTCATTATTAATCTCAATTTTCAGTCCCTATTATACTTATTAACATATTTTTTTTTTTTAAAAAATGGCAAAAAAACCGCATTTTTTGCGTATATTAAAATAATTAATGCGTCGTTGTTGGTGCGCCGTAAAGAATAGCTTCTTTATAACAATTTCATGGTTTCGGATTCTCGCTAGGCATTTTTGGGGAAAAAAATTGCCGCCAGAAGGTGTTTGTTATCCGGGCGTAACCCCCTCCCTTTAACAAAAGCATAAAACACGCCGCCTGGATTCGCATTTTGTATATATTCTAAACAAAAAATTGCAAAGTACGAAATAGAAAAGGAAAAGAAAAAAAATCCCGCGAGATCGAGACTTTGGATTCGCTCGGGTGGATTAGCTCGACATTGAATATGATATTAAGAGGGGGCGCTACGGTAGAAAAAGTTTTAAAAAAAATGGCCGACCTATAGATTGATGAGGGGGGGGGGAGAAGGGTGAAAAGCGTAAACGAAATATAGACGCTGGACGCGCGCGCCCGTGGTATTTAACGTGTTAATTTACTCGAGTTTCGTACAGGGTGGCCAGTTTATACGACCTTGCGAGGAAACTATATAGATCGGGCCTTTTACAAACATCTTTTCGTGTAGAAGCGCGCCGTAAGATGGCGCTATTTGTTCTAACGGACCAACTATTATAGAAATCCTAAACAAAATATGAAACTACTAATAAATTGAAACGTTAGCTGTTCACATCAGGGTGCTGAGAATGCTTAATTGCTTTCGACGTGCTTCTTTCAGCTTCTTTCGTGCTTGTTTTCAGCTTCTGTTTCCATCTTTGGGGCGCACAATGAACGCTGATATCAGCGTATAATGGTAAGTGTGCTTGGTGGCGCCACTGCATGCGTTGTGCTAGGTGAAACATTCCGCGTAAAACCTTGCACATGCGCATTCGCATCTCATGATGAGCGCAGGACACGTTTTTGCGGTACATATGTGCATGGCTACACTTTTGACCAATAGGGATCTGTGTGCCACTATGTGTCTTAAAAATCTGCTTTCGGATTTCCAAAAAAGAATGTTAAAAATCATTCTTGAAAGCTTATAAGCGCTTCTTGTAAGCTCAGCCTGGCTCGGCTAAGCTTTCTTTGAGTGCGCACTCATTTAAAAAAATGCCACATTATAATCCAACTTGGTGGCGCTAGTGTACGCCGAATGGTAAGCGCCTGCAATAAGCATTCTTTGTGCTCGCGCACCCTATACTCGTACAGAAACTTTACGAATGCCATACATTTGGCTGCAAAAGGAATGTCATACAGCGTAGCCTAATTAGGAATTCGCTTTATAAGAATTTCTGATAGTATTCGAACTCATTTCCAATCCCTCTCCTAGGATATGAACAAATACTGTTAATTATTTCGTTTAAGACGAATTTCAAATTTGAGTATTACAAATTTTCGATTGATTTTTCAGTTCCTTTAAAACCCCTTAACACGAACTTTTAAGGTGATATTAAAGAAAAGTATACGTTATAAGGAGGAATTCCCCGAGAAAAGTCGCGGTATACCTTCCCATTCATACCGTGGGGTAGAACTTCATCCAAACTTCGATGAAACTTTAGTTTTTATTGTCGAAGCTATCATCTTTTGCCTGACTTTCCATAATACGAACTATACGGTTTAAACGAACACATCTTGACGTTCCTATGAGATTCGTCTTAACTAGGTTCGACTGTAATTGGTTTAAAAACTGCGATAACCCGGGATGTTTTTAAACAAATTTAAGCCAACGAACGCGTCGAATTTGCGCACGCGACTTTAGACAGCCAAAAGTGCCGTTCGTAAAGCTTTCTGTCCGAGTACCCCCTATCGATTTCAGTTCGAGCGTTAAAACACCGTTGTTCCGTTGTCATTAGAGCAATGTTTTTTTACTGAAATTACTGTATTCATTGGTAAGACAATCGTTTGACGCTCACGCTTCAACGGCACTTCCGGCGGCCTCGCGCCACTATTTGGGGCGTTTCCGAAATCCGAATCGGTCACACTGTTAGTTTCGCTACCGACCGGTAGGTGGGCTTTGAGTGTCACGGGCGGCTTTTAATTTTGTGCAAGTCAAGGCGTTTAATAGGTGCATGGCTCGACGGAGGACAAGCTTTAATTGAAGGAGGTTTCGCCCCTCTGTTTATTGACACGACAATTTTAAAAGAGTCATCAAATTTAAGTCGAAACCCTGGGAAGGGATGCCCGGACTGCCCGCAATTTCAACGATACCCAGTTTTCTCTGAGAAATTAACACGCGAACGGCTTTCACATTTGAGATCTCAATCAGTTCCCAAACACGCGTTAAAGAAAAATTCTCCCAAAATTTTTTCGCAGAATGCTTTTTCACGTCGTTTTTTTTGGCCCTCCCGTGTAATTTAGATGTTGGTAGAAAATGAGGACTGTATATGTATAGGGTCGAAGCGCCTTCGCTCATGTTTTGACCTGGAAAAGTCAGGCAACTTGAAAATGTCTAGAAAAATCCGGGAAGAATGACTTCTTTTGAAAAAAGTCTGGGAAATTTAACGTATTCGTGTTGTCTCAATCCAAAATTAATGTTTCCAAGTGGTTATAGCTCACGGCCCATTTGCAAAGTTTTTTAAATTTTCCCAGTGCAAATTTGCCAAAGTTTCACCCATTTCCGATGTCAAATTTGCGAAACTTTCCACGTTTTCCGAGTACAAATTTGCAAAATCTTCGTAATATCAACTTGCAAGTTTTCCACATTTTTACAGCACACATTTGCAAAACCTTCAACTGTTTCCGAGTACAGATTTGTAAAATTGTCAACAGTTTCCGAGGACAAATTTTCTACATTTTCCGAATACAAAGACAAATTTCCCTGATCAATTAGTCAGGGAAATTGGTTTGAAAGCCTGGAAAAATCAATATGATATTTCTAGGGGAACCCTTTATTGGGAATCCTCCTTAGAGTAAAATGCGATCTTCGAGATGTTGATCCACTCGGGCCTGTGTTGGCATGCAGAAATTTTGGTGAGCTGCAACTATACTGTTACGGTACACCTTTATTGCCGAAAGCAGCATACTCCGAATCGATATGCGCATGGGTGCAGCTGGCAGTTCGCGGAATTCTTCCCAATGGGAATCGGGTATATTTTAGTCGTGCGAATTGGTTCTCGATGAGACCAAGTTCCACGCTATATAGGCAATAAAATCGCACGATGAACATAAAAGCGCCATGTTTTTGAGCGGCAACAATGAGCAGTTCACTTAATCAGTCGCAACCTCGTTCCGAGTCGTTCGCAGATTAGATAACTGCAAATGGAAGCTAGCCACTCAATGACTTTCTCGTTTGGCGTAATTATATCTAATATACTGTACATGTATAGTTAATAAACCAGAAATTTAATTCTCTATTACTACTAACTATAAACTTCGAGAAGAACTCGCTTTGCACGAATTTCTGCTAGTTATACTATACAGACTCATTTCCTGACCCCGTTCTACAGTATATGGTATGGACGAATAATGTTAGTTTCTTCGTTTAAGACGAATTCCGAATTCGGTTACTACAAATTAAGGCCAAAAACGTGCTATATGTTACTTTAAAGCACTTTTTAGACAATATGAAAAATGCGAGTTATAACGAGGAATTCCACAATAAAAGTTCCAGCCCCTTCCTATTCATATATACTTTACGTTAGCCTGTTGAACATGAGATAGGATTTCCTCCAAACTTCGATGAAACTTTAGCTTTATTGATGAAGTAATTTTTGTCCTTCTGAAAAAAGAAAGCGAAAAAGAGTTAAGCGTTGCCCACGCAGCGTTGGGCTGTGAAGTAATATATTTGGTTAATAACTGATATTTTTCTAAGTTTAAAATTGCTTTTGCCTTTTTAACTTTTAGTTATATTCCAGTATATCCGAAAACGCATGACCGGTTAATGCGATGCCCCGTCACAGTCATGCAGGTACTTTTTGAGTTGTCCAGGTGCATCGAAACAGCATCGTTGCGCTCGTTTTCGACAGTATAGGGTGTATAATAACATTTTAATGCGATTGTTTTTTATGGATGGACATTGGCGAGAGTAGTTTTGTCTCTCGTAACAGTTGCTCGTTTTCGCTGCTGGCCTTTTTTTCTCTTTTCTGTGGGTTTGGCCCATGCATGGAGTGACCCCCTCCTGACCCGAGGAATGCAGCGAATGGGGATTATGATTGACGCATTTTTCTTGCCTAAACAACGAACAATTTGGCGAGGGGTCAACCATCGACGAATACACTGATTGAAGGGCGTTGGCAGGATCACTCTTCGGGGTTAGGGTTTGGACCCCCAGGTCAAAGTTCACGGAAGGGGATCGTAGTGCAAATACGAGAAATGGCCAAATTTACGGAGATTTTCTTTCGCTTTATACATGGTGTCCCTAATTAACGGATGAGGACAATATGAAATAAGATTTTTTTTTTCCTTTAGCTATTTTCAAAATTTTCAACATTTTTCCGAAAAAACAAACTTGCACATGATAGGCCGTCAGATTCCAAACCCTGTCTATTTTCTCATTTGGCTTTTTGCATGGCATGCATTCCATTTTATTTTTCCACTGCAAAAGAACGACTTAAAAGTACTATTTTTAAAATTTCGCTTTATTTTATTTTTTTCAGGTTAAAGTCACCTTGCTGGACAAGAACGACAGTCCGCCTTCCTTCCGCAACGTGTCGCGCTTTTACAGCGTGTCCGAAGACGCGCTTCCGGGATTTCTGGTGGGCCGTTTCGCCGCCGAGGACCCGGACAAAGACGGCGTCTTGAGCTACCGATTGGTGGACGGCGGCGACGGCCGTTTCGCCTTAGATGGCCGCAGCGGCGCCCTCACCTTGCAGGCGCCGCTGGACCGCGAGGAGAGCGCCCTCTACGAGCTGGTGTTGGAGGCCGACGACGGGGTCCAGAAGTCTCGCGTCAGCGTGTCCATCGCGGTGACGGACAGCAACGACAACGCCCCCGTCTTCAGTCGCAGCGCCTACTCTTTCGACATCCCCGAAGACGCCGTGAGGGGCGCTCGCGTCGGCACCGTGCTGGCCACGGACGCCGACGACGCCGCCAACGCCCAGATCGGATACTCCGTCATCTCCGATTGGGGCAACGACGTCTTTTCCCTCAACCCCCAAACGGGCGTTTTTACCCTCACCTCGCACTTGGATTACGAACAGGTAAGAAATTTTTTGTCGCAGTTTATCGTAAACGAGTGTCACTATGACGTATGTTATTGTACATATACAGTATGTATAATTGACCCTATATGAGACTATGATGCCAGAATCATAGTTGTAGCGTCGTGTAGTTGATGACGCCATACTAGTCATTCGCTATATAGTAAGGCTCATAGCATCAAGAGATACCTAAAAAACAATACGAAATTTTCAAGCTGAGTTAATTTTTGGCATTTTTAAAGAAAATCATCGCATATCTTATACTAATTTCATAAAATATCTATAAGAGGAAAAACTTGAAATTCAAACCTTCAAAGTTGTCCAAAGTTGTATTTGAAAATTGGTGCTCATTCATTGCTAAAATCGTTATAAATCCAGTTTTCAGGCGCCATTTTTGGGGAGTATTCCTGTATAACATGCTGTTCCTGTAGGCTGTTGAGCATAAGCTATACGAGCATGCTGGAGGAAAAATAGAGGAAATTGTTGCCAGTTGTTTCTGGAAACATAAACATACGTGTATGTAATTATGAGATTCAATTTATGTAAACAACTGGCCGCAATTAGCAGCAGAAACTTCATCTACGACTCGTATATTCCTCCAAACGTTTCTCTAGTGTGGACGTATGTACTGTAATTTTAATGTATCCTTGTACATTAGCCCTACACGTTGAGTGAGGCTGTATTCACAATGCAACGATTGACGACAAAAACGGCCGTCGCTCATGCGCAGATTCAATTCAATTCAAATTATTTCCTTACGGTCAGCACATACAGTGCCATGTTGGAAGGGGGGGGGGGGGTGTTACAAGTAACATCGGACTATAGGAGTCCGAATCACAATGGACCCCAATAGTGCCATTAAATTGGATTTCCCTGAGTTTATGGCTATCCTTAGGTAAACCATTCCAATTCCGGATTGTACGTGGAAAGAACGACCAATAGTAAGTATCGGTACGAGCACGGCGTTCCTTCAGTGGGTTACAATGATAACATCAACCGCCACGGCAATTTCGCTCTAGGATTTCTTCCACAAGTCTTTTTTTTTGTTGGGCAGGGTAAATCTCACAAAAAGTCCCATACTTAAGACTTTTGGCACGGATAAAATTAACCTATACGTCATTTCCACTTTGTGGCTGTCAAAAACGAAACGCATTGACGACAGCTCTGTAGTCGTCGTAATACATTTCATTCGTTGAATAATCTGTGGAAAAATAAAATAACGGGAAAAATCAGTGCGAACCACCAAATAATACGAGCGAGAAAAGCGGCGACGTTTTCAAGATGGCGTCTGCGACCGTTTTTGTTATAAATCGTCGCATCGTGAATTATAATAATGTCATCACCCGTATTGACATTAGCTCCAAAAATGTTGAATACCGTAGGTACGCTTTCGTTACTTTTCAACCTTACGCGATCAATGAAATTTCATCATTCCAAATTTCCTAACCCTCTCTACGATCATTAATAATGTCACTCTCGAAAGGTGATGAGATTATTACCTAACTTGTAGGGTCGGCATTAGGGCGAAGATTTCCCCGCATATGAATAAATTAATCAAAAGCGTGCATATATTGACTTCGGTAGCGGTTATACGGCGCTCCCGCTTAGGTTAGGGTAGCTCAACGTTTTTATGGGCGACCCCTGTCCGCTGCCACGTGATGGCCAGCGCCGTGCACGGGCGGCTCTTTTGTGGGTCAACCGAAGGAATTTTGTTCGGCGGGCGTTATAACGAGGAATTTGGCGATGTTTTACACGGAATAACTTCAGTTCCATTCAAATTACGTTTTGAATATTTTAAAGTTTTATGCGCTCGTAAAACGCCGAAGCTGCCCACAGGTGTCCTTTCGGGACGTGCGAGGGGAACACGACCTGTTGCTCCGGCCTAATCATCGATTAAGAAATCGTAGTTTTGAAATAACGGCGCGGCGAAACGCGTCGTGCATGCGTGGCTTCCTACCGATGTGACGGTCTAATATGGAGTATAGCGCAACTAACCGTAGATGGCGCTGCTGACAATCCTAAATTAGTAGGCTCTCTATCCTAAATGTTTGATGCGTCGCATTTTCACCTATTTTAAAAATTGATGTCCATGTTCGGAGATTGTTTTAACGGGAATTGTAACGTGACAATTAACTGATGATAACGGGTGTGCTGGACAGACGGCCTTCACGACTATTTTTAAGTTTAATAGCTGACCGTGCAACATTTGTAGGAATGTTTCAAAATGAGGTTTATGTTTCCGGATGTGTGATGCATTCATTTCAACTTTCAAGTGTACCCTGTTATTGACCCAGTTTGCGCTTTGTCGGGGGTGTCGATAGGGAAAATATTCGAAATTTCACAGAAATTTGTTTTCAAAGGAATGAAAGTTCTAAATAGTATTTCTAACCCACCTCCCCTCCCATGGCCTCCACAAGAGGCTCCAGCCTGGAGGATCCATTTTTTTTTAAAATAATAAATTAAACTAACTTACTGTATTTCATCCTAAATCCAGTAGAGCATCATAACCTTAGTGGTAGGTAGGGGGTCATCTAAAGATCCTGGCCTGGGAACCTGCTTCAGGATGTGGGGTCATGTCTCCCCCCCCCCTCCCCAAATCAAGTACGGATGGTTTATTTATCTTATAATTTTTTAATGGAAGATGGTCATCCATCATCATATTGAAAGATTTATCCAAAACTAGCTGGAAAGCCCGGCATTTCCCGGGCTATACTTACCGATATCGATTTGATGAAGCGACGAAGTAGACCCAATGAACGAATCATGACTGCAGCGCCCCCATTCCGTTTCAGCAATTTATCGTAA
>JAQGAO010003006.1:0-18089 GCA_034697705.1 Ommatoiulus sabulosus | reverse complement strand
AATATTCAAAATCCAAACATCTTACATAATGCATTAGTGTGTACAGTATATGTCCAAAAGGAAAAATGAAGTTTTCTCATCTTTACTACTGTCTTTACTTGGTATAGCACAATAGTTTTTTACCTTTAAAAAGGGAACTCGGATCCCGGTTGCTCCGTCCCCGGATAATTGGAAATCTACTAATTTGGCCTCCCACATCAAGCAATGGGCAATCATTATCACAACTCATAGATTTTACAGATACATAATTGAACAAACGGAAGTTAACCATGCGAAAAGATGTTGCCAAAGACATGATTACAGTTGTCAACATATGCTGTTTTGGTCTTCAGAGACACCTAACCTTTTAGAGCTAGCCTGGTCTCCAGAAGGACTAAGGCATGGCTCTATAGGACACTTATTCGAGCATTGCTCACGTATGATTCAGAGACGTGGACCACTACTGGGATAATTAAGGAAAAGCTCATGATAACTGAGGAAACTAAGCTCCTGATTCTTTAAAGGAAGCCGTCCTTAGAAGGACCTTTAGCCTGGCTAAAGTGGATGAGTTCTGGAGGAAGAAGAGGAACCAGAAGCTATATGATCTTTTAAAGGATGTACAGTATATGTGGTCCAATCCATCAAGCTTAAGAGGTTACGATGGGCTGGATATGTACTGTACATTCAGCTAGAATGAATGAGAATAAAATTCCAAAGAAGGTGATGATGGAAAGGCTGCATCGAACAAAAAAGCCAAGAAAGAGATGGGCGGATGCATGATTGCAGACTACAGGAGCTATATGAGCTTTCTAAAGATGTGGTCCAATACATCAAGATTGGGAGGTTACGATGGGCTGGATGTACATGTAGCTGGAATAAATGGAAATGAGATTCCAAAGAAGGTGATGATGGAAAGACTGCATCCAACCAGAAGGACAAAAAGGTCAAGGGAGAGATGGGTGGATGGAGTGATCGCAGACTTCAGAAAACTTCTTGGAGTTTATTATTGGAATGCTGTTGCTCAAGACAGAGCCACCTGGTGGAGACTTATTAAAGAGGCCCGGACTCAGAAATGCATGGGATGCTGCGCCAAGAATGATGGGCAAACGCGATGTCAATCCTATATTCCCCGACCTGGTCAATCAAGAAGCTCAACATGGTCGCTCCCAGGTCGCACCTTAAATACGTTTCCATAGAAGAAACTTGAGGAGGAATAGGATGAATATAAATGAGATTCCAAAGAAGGTACAGTGTAATGATGGAAAGACTGCATCGAACAAGAAGCACAAAAAAGACAAGCAAGAGATTGGCGGATCAGACTCCAAAAAGCTCCTTGGAGTTCGCAATTGCAATGTTGATGCTCAAGATAAGACTCATCGAGGAATTAAGTGCGGACTCATGCAGTAATGGGATGTTGCGCCATGAATGATGGACAAACAATGTCAACCCTAATCCATCCCCCTGACCAAGTCATTCAAGAAGACGACCATGATCGCGCCAAATTCAAGTTTCAATCCCGTTTTAATCATCGTTAAGTTTAACGGTGCATCCTGCAACGGCGCATGCATCAACCCACTGACTGCACGCGGAGGCAAGGTCGTCCCGACAAAAGGTGAAACGCATCAAAATCACGAGCGCAAATTAGTATTCATCGTTTGCCATTTGACATTCTGCAAAAAAAGTACCTCGGCTGAAACAGAGCCATCTTCACGTGGGATAGATCACCTTCTTTTGCATATGATTAAAATCGTGACTTAACAGTTTTGGAGGCCGCTGCAGGATGAGCTTCATGCAGCGCCTCTGGAACGGCCTTACCGTTCATAATGGGCCCAGGTACGGAGCATTTTTTTTTCTCTTTTGGCCTTTAATAGAGAATTAAGATGGCATTTCTGTATAATTTGGAAGTGAAAATGTGCGCCATATCAATGGGTGGCGATGGGTACGAAATGCCCCGCAGGCGTGGCAAATCACGACTCTGATGTCATTCCGGTGAGAGTGCAAAGGTCGACGGGGAGATTGCCATTAGCCTCTCACCTGCTAAAGGGGAGTTCGGTGAAAATTTGTATTCAATATGCAATCAACCGTACGTTTCGACACAGGTCGAATCGAGAGGTGCGAGTGCTGCAGCTTGAGTGGGTGGGCACGCAGAATTTGGTGGAAACTCAAGAATCTGGGTACAGGTAAACTCCGTTTAACTACCACTCAACGTATACGTGTATGTGCAAGTGCGATTCTTTTCATGGGCCTTCCTAAGCGTATGGACAATGATATCCGAATTTACGGCCATTTGGACCTTATTTAATTGCACTTATACAGTTATGATGCTCTTGTTGGAAATTGCCACGTGTAGTGTTTGGGGGAGTGTAAAAATATACGTGATGTTAAGGTCATTTGGTACTGTTTTTAAGGGTTTAAATTTGTAGATACATAGGCCTACTGTATAATAAAAAGTCATGATGTTAACTGTAGGACCAAAATGTTTTTTTTTTTCCAATTTTTAGTTGTATCTTTCTTATAGCAGAGTGCCATAACGCGCAAGTTTTTATTAGAAGTATACTCAGAGAGAAGCTTTAAGAATCGTATTTTGGCAGTTCGCAATTTGCACATTTGTCTTTTCGACTGTCAAAGTATACGATTCGTGAAGTTTCAGTTTGATTACTCTTATGTTTGGATGGTTGTACAAATTTACGAGTCATTTGGAGTTGTCATTCGGAGGATCATTTGGAGCTGTTTTTAAGGGTTTAAATCTGAAGATTTATACAATAAAAAGTCGCAACCTGCATGATGATTGGACTGATAAAACTGTAGTTTTATATTGTTTAGCAGAGTGCAGCCATAAAGCGCAAGTATTTATTTGAAGCACTCAGAAGGTATACTAGCTCTATACGAATCGTATTTTGGCAGTTCTCAATTTGCCTACGTGACGTAGTACGTCTACGATTCGTAAAGATTCAGTTTGATTACACCTTTCATATACTGTATGTGGTACATTTACTGTATATTGGTCAGTGTTTTGGTGAGTGTACACATTTACGAGTAATTTGGAGGGTCATTTGGAGCTGTTTTTAAGGGTTTAAATTTGAAGTTTTACTCGATAATAAGTCGCAACATGATGATGGAAAAGGAATTTCGGATAACAAACTTTGGTGAAATGTGCTAAAAAACGCAACTATAGTAGGCTATACTTTAATGGAAACAAACTGTACATAAAGGATGAAAAAAAATGTTCCATTTAACTAAAGCAATTACCAATTATTTATAGCCAAGTCTCGTTATTCTTATGAAAGTTGAGAAAACGCCATCTTATAGAACCAACGACATGTTGGAACATGTTTTAGAATAAACAAAACTGAAAACTTTGGAATATACTGTAATTATATCAGAAACTGGGACAATAACGCATTAATCTGTAAGGTTGAAAGAAAACGGCAATCTATAGTCGCCGTGGGGGGCCCCGAGCAACAAGTTCCCGAAACAAATTCGCGTTTCCGAGTTACGACAGGCATGAAGAATTAAACGTGCACGTGGCTTCCAAATGGTGCTATACGCGTGATAACGTTTTATCGAAAAATGTTTTAATTTCGTTCTCTAGGCCATGCAGATTTCGGTGCGGAAACAATGCAATTACGAACTGGAGGTTTCTCGCAATTTGCATGCGCGTGTCCGTTTTTTGCTCGGTGTACCATTCTTGCAAAAATCGAAATGAACTTGAAAGTGCTTTTGGTCAGTCGTATAGTTGACCACAATCACACGGTTTACACCAACGCTTGACCACAAAACACAGTGGCTTTCTAGTCTAGACAACTTGCACAATGCGAGGAAATACAGCACTGCTAACAGTTGCAAGGAAGCCATCATAGATGGCGCTGAAACTTCCAAAGCTCTCTGCAAAGCGCGCAACACTGATGTTAGCAAATTAAACGCTGCAGCAAATTAATGTAAGCTAGCACTCGTAAAATACATAATTTTGTCAAACACATGCTCATTATCTTGTAGCCACATCTATGCTCCCCTTAGTGCACTATACATTGTTCTATACATGTTCTAATAAGCAAACTATAACATTCTATGAAAGATCATAAATTCGAAATTGATTTTCACTTTTGAAGTAAGATTCGTCTATCTGTAGATTGTTCCATTTATTTTTTATATTAAAATTTTTTCCAAATATATGAAAATACCAGAACTTTTTTTTAATTCCTATCTGAACATGCTATGGTTTTCTGACATACTTCGAGTTAAAAAAAAGTGTCCATTTTTAACCCAAACTTCTGATTTTAATTTACCTTTAAATTAAGTAAACCGAATAAAAACGAAAACAAGATTTGTTTCGTAAGTGCTATCTAAATTTGATATGTTATTGTGATATTTTTCAAAATGACCTTCCAACATATGCACAATTTTTGTTTTTAAATTTCCCAACAATTAAGGTGTGCTGACTTAGAACTTCAGTAGCCCATCATTCGATTAAAGGGCTTGTTGGTGTTCCATACGCGTTCTGGTATGGAACACTTTCAGGCCATTCAGACGATCAGGCGTCCATTTTAGACAGGTTCAGTCTACGTGTGAGGCATTCACCACGTACATTTTTGACGGATTGACACGTGACTCCCCAACACTGAGGGGTTGAAGGGTTTAAATAAACTTTAAATGGGTTGAAGGCAAATGCGTCAAAATAATCAATTGCGAGTCAATCGCTGCATTCAGGCACATCAGTCATTCAAGATTTTGGTATTCACAGGCTCATTTCAGCTTTTAAGCCATTAATTTTAGGCATTTTTAATTGTTTTTTGAGCTCATTAAGGCATACCTGAGCTGCGAGCACGTAGGCGTATATAGATGACTTAAAAACCTTCAACGCAGTGTTATGCAGCGCCACCAACGATAATTTATTTATCGTCCGCAACGAGCTCATTTTAATTCTATAAACGGATTCGACTTTTGCCCTATCGCCTATAACTCAAATTATCAGAAAATGGCAAAAAAAAAAAGAGGAAAGAAACTACCCACGGGCCACGGGAGCAGATTGATGACGTCACCCAGGTCTGACCAGCAATATAGTCACAACGTCAAACAGGATATTTTGAAACTAAGTATGCACAATCTATCATCCGCCCTCCCGCGTACATTTTTGGTCCGATTTTTCGAAAAAATCATGCATTTAGAGCCAAATTCGGATTTTGCATTTTCCCACATTGCCAGCGCAGCTATCTGGATTTTGTTGGCAAATTTGTTTGCGCTCAATGTTGATCCATCAAATATAAGAAAAATAAGAGCATACGCAATGCACACACCAATGCATTGGACTGCCATAAATATATGCACAAAAGTACGAAGGTGTTTCGAAACAAATTGAGCAAGGATCGGATTTTCAAAGAAGTAAGCCTAATAAAATTGCTCAATTTTACTGAAAATCATACGGAATAATTTTTTACACTCTCTGAGTTTCAACTTGAATCAGTCTCGCATAACGGCTTACCCACCACCCCCTTCTCAAAAAAATTGAAAGATTTAGAAAAAATTCTTTGGCAAATTTCGCAGTTTTTGAAACTTAAACGGTTTTGAAAATAAATTCGAAAATTTGAAAAAAAAATCGCAAATTTAAAACATAAAAAATCGCAAGTTTTAAACAAAATTCACAAAGTTTTGAAATTTTTTATATTCGCAAATGGTAATACACTGACAATTCTAAAAAATTTTAAATTAAATTCTAAAATCTTCGAAAATTGTCAAAAACATTTCTCGATTTTTTTTTTAAATTAAAACCCACTCATTTTTTTAAACAAAATTCGCAGATGTGTGACTATTCGCAAATTCTTACACTGACAATTCGCACATTATTAAATAAAATTCTCAAATTTTTGAAACAAAAATGCATAAAATTGTTAAGTTTTCGAAAAAAAAAATCGCAAACTTCAAACAAAAAAAATCGCAAATTTTCAACATAAAATTTGCAGATTGTGACAATTCGCTGCAAATGTTTACACTGACAATTCGCAATTTTTGAAATAATATTCACACATGTTTGAAAAAATTAGCAGATGAGTGACAATATATTGTCACGTAATTTTGTTAAATTTACATTAAAAATAAGGTTCATTTTTTTTTTACTTTTTTTCGCCCCCCTACCCCCTGGCACCCTCGTCGCTACGCTACTGATTTGATGTTCGGCGCATGTTAATTTTATAATTTGGTCAACTATTGCAAGTTTGTTTTCAACTTATTGAGGAAAAATTTAAAATTGAGGTTATGTTTACTTTTGCTATTTGCAGTTATTTTATCATTTTTTATTATTTGCAAATACATTGTTGAACTGGCTCTTCCACATATCGCGCATAGGTGAAATTGGGCGATTTTAATTTTTGATAATTGTTTGTGATATAAAAAACTAGGTTTCCTATAAAGATAAAAAGTAATGATTCTAATTATTCTTGCTTTATTTATTTAATTATAAGAGCCTTGAGAATGAACTTTCAATAATACATGTAATCATGCCGTGCCAAAATAAAGCTGTTTTCAAATTTTATTATTCGACTTTGTTCACGTTTTTATTTTAAAGTTTCTGCACATTTTGCGAAATATTTTAACAATTTTCACAAACTTCATGCTCGAATTTGACGAGAATCAGAATGTTATAACCAAACTTTTCAACGACTATTGCCAAACATGACAAAAACACGTTTCTGGAACTGTATTGGTTTGAATTTTTTTTTACGAATCCAGATTTTGACATAAATCAATTTTTTGTTCCTAATTCACAACATCGCAAACAACGGAAAAAAACATGCCTAAAATGAAGCCACAACCACTAAATGAAAAAAGAGTTCCAAGATGGACGATCGCACTCGACGCTCTCTATCTCAAGGAATGCTCAAGACAGTAGCTTTACGAATCGCACTTTGTCAATCGTAAATTCACACGTGCATATATGGAATTTCATTTATTGGTTGCAAATCAGCAAAAATCTCGAGTGATTTTTTGAAAACCAATTGGCGTGTCGATTTTGTGCAAATAACTTCACACTTGCCAAAGTGCAATTCGCAAAGCTTGCGTCTGAGCACCCCTAGTCTATGGAGAGTGCGCAAGAATTATCTCCAGGGTTGGCGTATAAATAGCTGCAATGTTCGGTCCACTAGATCTAAACTCTTTATTTACAATTTCAACATCGATAAATACTAGTCCTAAAGTTCACACAAAGAGCAAATTAAAAACAAAAAAAATAAGCACGAACCATATCGTGAGAATGTGACGAAATGTAGTATTTCCCTGTTCTTTCCTATTATATTGTTAAAAACCTCGAACAAAAAGTCAACATATCACCCAAATTCATACATTGAACCTAATAGACTTTTTTATCATTTTTTTGTGTGCAAATTTCATCACAGGATTCATTAACCTTAGCGTTTAATCGGACCATTTTTTCCGTACGTCAGAAAGGCACACAGGCTGGACAAATCGCAAATTGAATTATCATTGGCAAATAATTGTGTTTAAACGAGCATTTAGTATTTTCCTAGGGTGAACAATTTTCGCAATTTGCTGGTCAAATTTTTGTTTTCATTATACACTTTGAACACCTGATTATATACACATGCTTTTCGCAATCCACCCTCTTCCCTTCCTAGACTGCTTTAAAAATATTGCAGTTTGAAATGTTCACGGAAATATGAATTCCGGTCAAATTCTAACAAAATGCGCAAAAGTGCAAATTAACTTAATTAAATAAAATTTTGTAAATTGGTTTACATGTCAGATGGCTGAAACAACGCAAAATTGGCGACAACATTCAAAACAAAAAAGACCTTTCATTTTTCAACTCAAACATTTCCAAAAATTAGTAGATACTGAAAATATTTTATCAAATTTATAATTATTATTTATTTTCCAAATGCAGTTAAATTTTGCAAACGTGAAGTCTACAAAATTCTACAAAAAGCCCAAAAGCAATTTTCTGTTTTCAATCCAAACTTTTCCAAAAATTAGTATAAGCTAAAAATATTTTATTATCAAATTTCAAATTATTCTTAATGCTGCAAATGCGTATTATTCTGGAAACGTAAATTCTAGAAAAGTTCTACAAAAAGCTCAAAAAAGTAAATTTATTTCATTTATAGAAATATTTTAAATTTTTTGAAATTTCTTTGAAAAATAAACTTATTTTTGCGTAAAACGAAAATTCTACAAAAAAACGAGCCCAAAAAGTAAATTAACATTTTTCAAATTTTGAATTTGAAAATTATTTTTGAAAAACAGACGTATTTTTGCTTAGTATTCACTAAGATGGCTGAAACAACGCAAAATAGCCGGCAAAATTCAAAAACAAGAAGGACCCAAACTTTTCAAACACCTTAGTATAAGCTGCAAATATTTTATTATGAAATGTAGAATAATTATTCATGTTGAAAATGCAGTAAAATTCAGCAAACGTAAATTCCACAAAAAAAGTAAATTCACCTTATTAACTGATTTTTTTAAATTTTGGAAATTGGCGTTTAAAAGTATTTTTGCTCAAGATTCACTAAGATAGCTGAAATAACGCAAAATAAAAAACAAAATCCAAAACAAGAAGGACATTAAATTTTTCACCCCATTGTTTTTCAAAAATTAGCATAAGATGTAATTATTTTATTATAAAATTTATAATTATTATTTATTTTGCAAATGTAGTAAAATTTTGCTAATTTATATAAATTTACATTTTAGAAAATCTAATTAGGATAACGCCGAATTTGTTGTTTATTCAGCTTTAAATTTTAAACTTAGCGAAAACGTTCACACATGTATAATGCTAGTTCAACATAGCATAAAATTTGTGATTTTTGGAAACTAGATTATCAAATACGTAATTATAGTTCACAGTAAAAAGGCATCATCAAAATATTTGAATTTTTATAATATTAGTATGCACCTAAACTTCTATTCGCAAGTTCTATAAACAATATATTTTTATAATTTTGGAAACTATCTCCTATTTTTTGAACAACATTCATTGGTGAATTTCAATTATTCAAGATTAATTAACATTTTCTATAAAGTATGCAGTTCAAAAACTTTTTATATGGCATATTTTTTCAGCTATCCCATTTGAAACAGCATCAATTGCAACAGAATGCATGCAAATTAACATATCGATTTCAGCATAAATTTCAATTTTTATATACATGCAGGAGTTATTTTGTATTTGTATTTTTTTAATAAAAGCGTAAACAAAATTTAACAAAAAAATCGGTTCTTAGCAAGGCAAAATATATTATCAACATTTAAAAAATATTTAAAACGTATTTCCATGGAAATCAGCTAATTCGGCAGTAAAATGTTGCTCAAATTTGATACAGTCATAACCGGATAAGTGAAAGTCTACCGAGCAACAAAAACTCTTATCCGATTTTTCCACTAATGTGATTAATTTCTGCATAGAAGTGCTTATTTAAGCTCAGTTTCTGCTCTGAGAATTTATATTTTAGATTGAAAGGCATGATTTCCACTTATTCGAGTGTAATTTTGTATACAAAACGTTTACCTCAGCGCTTGCACAAATTTTCACTCATCCGGTTTCACTAAACACATAAAACATAGGGCAAAAGTTCAGGAAATGACCATTTTTTTCACTTATCAGGTATTGCACTTATCCGGTTGAAACATTTGATGTTTCTTTTCTGTCAATGGCAAGTTCTCTTTATATACTGTACCGGATTATTTCTTATTTTATATTAAATTTATGTCAAAATTGTTTAATACCAATTCTAGGAGCATTTCTCCTCTTACGTTTTTTTCCACAAAATTTGAAACTTATCCGATTTTTGCACTTATCAAGTTTTGTCTGCATAAACATGTTGATGTTACTTCTCTTATCAAGGAGGACAACTTCAATTTACATGTGTATATACTGTACCAGATAATTTCTTCTTTTACATTAAATTTATGCTAACTTGTATTAATACCGATTCTACGAGCGTTTCTCCTCTTACGTTATTTTCCACAAAATTGGATACTTATCCAGTTTTGACTGCATAAACATATTAATCTTACTTTTCTGTCAACTACAGAATTACAGATCCTGTGCCAGATTATTTCTTGTTTTATATTAAATTTATGCCAAATTAACTTGTTTGATACTGATTATAGAAGCGTTCCAAAAATCGGATAAGTTCCAAATTCTGTGGAAAAAAAACTAAGAAGAGAACTGGTAATTTTTTCCACAAAATGTGGAACTTATCCGATTTTTGCACTTGTCCGCTTTTGACTGTCATTTTGATGTTACTTTTCCGTCAAGGACAAGTTTACTTTATTTCCTGTACCAGATCATTTCTTGTTTTATATTAAATAATAGCTCTACATACATAATCAAAGCATGTACACGTATTAGATATTGGAACTTTTGGGCTGAATTTTAAATCAGAAAATCTAATCTACAATTCAATTAGAAAGGGAGTTAAATTAAGAGAACCTGCTTGCATTTCCACCGAAAAAATAATGACATTTTTACTGCCAACCTTCAGACATCATTGCTATTCACATTCAGTTAACAGCGCATTTGTAGGCCTATGTTTTTATTTTCTTCAATTCTGCCGTTTCTTTAGTTTACAAGGATTTTGTAACCATGTGCACGTTCAACTTCCCTAACTTATCACTTTCCATGAATTTTTCAAAATCAAACGAAAAAAATGTGACCATGCACTCATGCAAGTACGCGCATCGTCCTACATTAATGCTTTACTTACTGTCCTTTTTGTTCCCTGTATACTTCCCCATTTTGTTATACATATCATTGATATGTGTTATGTAAATACAGCATTTCAAAATGCTTTTGCTGCATGCTCCATTTACAAAATCATGCAGACAACCTATTTTAATTATGACATGATATGGGACAAAAATATATTGCGCAAATTGCTATCGATATTGCAAGATGGCCTCCAATTAAGCTAATCGCCATTAAAAACCTGCTTCTCCCAATTTCAAACCTCGAATTCCACAGATGTGAAAAACAAACACTCAGCGCCATCATTTTATGGGCCAACATCCATTTGTAGGGCTAGTCTAACTTTACTAATTAAGTTCTAATTGACACCAATAGGACAAGCAATGTCGGTTAAATTAAAATTGCTGTATGTGCATGTCTAGTGTTTAGGACACGAGAGGACTTCCATTACAAACTACTGAAGTGTCATGGCGCCCAAGCAGCTTCCGGATGAAGAGGTATTGGGTACCCCTTAAGCTATGCTAAGCAAATAAGATTGGAAATGTTTGGAAAAAATCTCAATATTCTAGGAATGTTTACTCAGTGTGTACTAGGGATATGTTTACAATTACACCCACTAGACGGTGTCCTAGTTGTCTGTTCTATACGGAAATTTTCATCAAAAACAGTTTCAAGAATAAGATAAAATATTTAATTCTATGGATAACTAATGGAAACTGGATTTGGGAATTTCATATTTTCAAAAAATGTTTCATGTGTTAATTTCAATTTATAAAGCTCTATCGGTTTGCTCTATCGAGCTTTTAATTTAGGAGCGTGCTATACTGGTCCCATATCTAATGAATTTTTTTCAAAATAGTTTTAGGCGATTTCCAAAAGTGCCATCTAGGGTCCAGCACCTGCTCCAGGTATAAATGAAATCTTTAATTGATTAACGATTAAAACGTGAGGAATTTCAAAATGTGAAATTCCTAATGTGATAAGAAATTCGTTATATAAAATATGCAATGATTTCTGTAACGTTTTTTAAAATTTGCTTTACAAAAACGTATCATGTTCATTTAGTGAACATAAACTAAAAACATGTACATATATTTGTATTTACAAAATGTGCATTTCTTCATTACGTATTAGCATGCTATTGTCTCGTCAAACAATTTTTAAGCAAAATTATGATATCATATATACAGTATGATCTATGATTCGTGATAAAGCACTGTATAGGATCGATGGGAGTCACAGAATTCAATAGTTTATTTTTGACCAAAGTCCATTTGATATTGTATTGCAAAAATAACCGCCTATGTGTTAATTCATGCAACACATACAGTACTTGTACATGCATGTATAATTCTCAAACATAATGTTTTGAACTATTTTCAAAAAATAGTTCAAGCTGAATAAAAAATTCAGCTTTCATTAAATATGAAGTTCGTGATTCACCACTTCTTTCTACAGAAATCCATATTGACATTATTTTGAGCGCATAGCATGTTTTCTTCCTTGTAGAAGATATATATTTTCCCATCGTATTTAATTAATTTCAACATGCATTTTATCTATTTTTACTATCAATTGTTTGTTTTCAAAGAAAAAACAAGTTTTCTGATGCAAATTGTTCTCAGTAGGAGTACGTTTTTTAGGTAGACCGCAGAGTGCTATTTGCACAGTATGTATAGTTTATGTACGCAAAGAGTTGGGAATTTTCAGGGCTTAAAGGCTAATAAAGAGTACTCAAGGAGTGTTTCGGCTGTACAGTATTTATACAATTATTAATTTTGTAATTCCTGTCACAAATATACATGCATTGATAATTGATGAAATCATTATTTTGAAGAAAGAGTGACCTGTATGGAGGAATGATTTTAAATGAAATTTAAATAAATTTTAAAATGAATTCTAATATTTTGAAAATTTAAAAAAAAACAGAGCGGCAATGGGTGTTTATCATGGCAACACTTATTTTCAGTATCAGATTTGTGGAAAATAAAACATTTTAAAAAAATTAGAAAATTTCACTCATTTGTACACATTTAGTAAAATGTTATTTAAAAAATCCATGAAACCAAAAAAACGCACCAAAAACGCTGGTCATACAGTGCAACTTCAGAAAACAAAAGTTTGTAATTTGATAGAAGTTTCACAAAAGCTTGTAAGTTGAAAGAAGTTTCACAAAAGTTTGTAAGTTGATAGAAGTTTTACAGAAGTTTGTAAGTTAATAGAAGTTTCTCAAAAGTTTTAAGTTGAAAGAAGTGTCACAAAAGTTTGTAAGTTGAAAGAAGTTTCACAAAAGTTTGTACTTGTAAGTTGATAGGAGTTTCACAAAAAGTTTGTAAATTGATAGAAGTTGCACAAAAGTCTGCAAGTTGGCAGAAGTTTCATAAACGCTTTCAAGTTGACTGAAGTTCCACAAAAGTTTGCAAGTTCACTCAAGTTTCACTAAAGTTTGCAAGTTGAAAGAAACTTCTCAAACGTTTGCAAGTTGACAGAAGTTTCAAAACAGTTTGTGATTTGAAAGAATATTTTGTCGATATTGCACACGAGAATTCACTACTACAAAAAATGCCATTTATAAAGCATTTGTCTGAGTATCCCTAATGAATGCGATTTTTAAATTTGCCTTATCTGAATATTAAAAAATTTGAGTTCTGTCACTTCTGAAGCGGAGGCGTAAAATCTTAGTTTCGCATAGTTTCGACTAAAGGGCAATGGTGTCACTTTACTCACGATCATTCAATGAGCGTGATTTTTAAACTTGTTTTATCCGAAAATTAAAAATGTTGAGTCACTTTTGAAGCGGAGGTGTGATATCGTCTTTGGAAATCAAAAAAACTTTACAAAATTTTAAAAAATGTTGCTTCAGAAGGCGTACTCAGACAAAAGCGTTATAAATAGCACTTTTGGTGTTCGTGAAGTCACATGTGCCAAAAGAATGCATTACAGTCGAAATTTGTTAAGACGAATCTCAAGGGACGTCGACATTTGTTCGTTTAAACCGTGGTTTGTATTATCAGAAGTCAGAACAAACAAGATATCCACAATAAGAACTAAAGTTGCATCGATATTTTTATGAAATGCTACCTCACGTACAATATATGAATGGGGAAAGGTGCTGCAACTTTTATCACAGAATTCCCCGTTATAACGTACCATATTTTCATAATTGTCTAAAGTTCGTTTTAAAGTAAAATAACGTGAATGCTTAGAAACTACAAAATCCATTCGTTTCAGGCGAAAATTTGAAATATCCGAATTTGAAATTCGTTTAAAACGGAAAAAAAATAACATTTTTCGTCCATATCCTAGGACAGGGACTGGAAATAATTCGTGCTATCTGTAATTCGTATAAAGCGAGTTCTTCTTAATGAGTATCCACTGTACTTGGTTTAACTCGGGGACTCGAAAATCCATTCGTTTTAGTCGAAAATTCGCAATATCCGAGTTCGAAATTCGTCTTAAACGAAGGATTTAACATTATTCGTCCATATCCTATTTGGTTTATAACTCGGGGACTCGAAAATCCTTTCGTTTTAGCCAAAAATTCGCAATATCCGAGTTCGAAATTCGTCTAAAACGAAGGATTTAACATTATCCGTCCATATCCTATAGGATGGGGCGGAAAATGGTCCGTACTATCATAAATTCGTATAAAACGAGTTCGTCTTAACGAGGTTCCACTGTAAGTCTGCAATCGGTAGAAAAACATAGACATAAGTAAGTATAGAAACATACTATACATACTATAAAAGTATAGAAACATAGATTTGGCTGATTGTCGGCAACAAATATGTGAGGCAATTTATGCCAAAAAACATGTAAAACAATTTATGCCAAAAAATATGTAATACAATTTATGTCAAAAAATATGTAATACAATTTATGTCAAAAAATATGTAATACAATTTATGTCAAAAAATATGTAAAGCAATTTGTGCCAAAAAATATGTAAAACAATGTGCCAAAAAATATGTAAAACAATTTGTGCCAAAAAACATGTAAAACAATTTGTGCCAAAAAATATGTAAAACAATTTATGCCAAAAAACATGTAAAACAATTTATGTCAAAAAAACATGTAAAACAATTTGTGCCAAAAAATATGTAAAACAATTTGTGCCAAAAAATATGTAAAACAATTTATGCCAAAAAATATGTAAAGCAATTTATATAGAAATTATGTGAGAATTTATGCCGAAAAACATGTAAAACAATTTAAATGCAAAAATATGTGAGAATTTATGCCAACAAATATGTAAAACAATTAATTTTTATAAAAAATTGTGAGAATTAATGCCAAAAAAAGTAAAATATATATAAAACAATTTACCTTGTATGTAAAAATATGTGTAAAGCAATTTTATGTAAAAAACATGTGAAACAATTTATGCAAATTAAATGTGTAAAACGATTTATGTCAAAAAACATGTAAAGCAATTTATGTAAAAAATATCCAAGACAATTTATGTAACCAACTGTCATCAAGTATTAGCAACAGAACGTTCCTCTATGTTTCATCCAGTGTGGACGTAGTTTAAGGATCAATAAATGCAACATCAGGCTAAAATAATTTACAAATGCAAAATTGACAATCCCAAGTTATATGCTTTCGTTAACTGTATAGACAAGTTATTGAAAATATTTCAACTTATTCCTAAATTTCCCTTATTAAAAATTCCCATAAAATTTATACATATACTTTACTTCTAATAAAAATGTTATAGTATTTTTAAAATGCGGAAATAATGTTAGAATTTCTTGCAAATACGTTCAGAATTGCCTTTAAAATGCACCATGCATTTTTTGTCAAAAATTGTGCAATTTATTTTTTCTCATGAATTGGGATATCGAACGCTGATATTGTGATACAATTTCAATTGTTACTATTCGAGAAAAAAAAACATGAAAGGAATTCAGCGTTGAAGTTACATTTAGATTTCTGCGCTTCCGATTTGAAATTCCGATCAAGTTTACTGACTTAATTTGTGCTTACAAATTATGTCTACGAAATACTTCCAAAAGGCAGTTCAAGTAACAAAAATATATTTGGGGGATATAAAACAATTGCGTACCAGATAATCATTTGTTATAAAAAAAAGTTATCACTAGATTTTTGCCACTTGCGGGTATTGACTTGAATGCAATAGCTTTCATTTTTTTTTTCTAACATTCTAAAAATGCTGAAAACGCTTTTTAAAAATTCTGAAAATTTAACAAATAATTTTAAATAATAATTAATAATAATAATAATAAAAATAACAAACATTTTTAAAAAAAATATGAAAAAAAGGCTTTTTAAAATATTTAGGAGGATGCATATTTTACTATACACAGTATACTTGTACAAGTATAAAAAATTTGGAAAATAATAGTTATCACACGGTTTTCTGCAGGTATAATTCAATGCATTTTTTCGGAAAACGAAAATTCATTCCAAAAACAGAATGCAAAATACATTATATGCTGTTATCAAGTAGGTGCAAAATATCCTAAAAGCTTGAAAATTTGGAAAACATGCTTAAAATGGACTCAAAAAGTATTTTGCCTTAGTGCAAAATTTGGCTTCACTTTCCGTAAATGTAATGAAACGTGTAATTAAGGCTGCATAGTTTTATAACTGGCTAAATCGTATAGTTTTGTAAGTTCCAAAAGCACTAATCTGAGTTTGGTACAACCCGTCATAAATAATGCATTGCGTGCGCGTTATATAAATATTGCAAAACACGAGTTAAATTTTAAAATATTACAGCTGCGGCATAACAAAAAAACCAGTAACCGAAGAACATAATAACGAAAATTAATCAAGAAAAATGCTGCAGGCCTTGTCGTATTAAGTTTTCCTAAAGTTTGATAAAATATATGCAGCACTTATTCTCTCCAATAGGCGATTAAATTTAGCGTTGTTTGAAACTATTTTAGGTACTTATGCAAATGCAAAAATTGGTTGCTCGAATTTCATTTTTAAATTTCATCAAGGAAGTAGCTGATAATGCCATTCACCAGCTATTTGTTGGGGGCCATTTTTCATTTTGCATGCACTCTTACTTTATCGTGAATATACAACATATTTAAAATTCATTATGAAATGAATATCTCATAAAATAATTTATGAAAATTTTAACGAAACACCAAGACATGGCAAATTTTGAGATGTCAAGTTCGTGTAATCGTATTCATTACTCATATATTGTTTTGCAAAGTGCAAAAGTATAAATTTTGAGAACATGTTGAAAACATTGTTTTCTTATACAAAAGCTAATCATGAAATTAAGCCATGTAAAACTACGACGTAATTTACATGTATAGGGTACAATTGTATTATAAATATACATATACAGCATTATACACACAAATTATACATTTCCTTTTTCAGTTATAGGCATTACTCTATAAAGAAATAAAAATATTTCAAACTATGAAAATTGATATGTTAAAAGGTGTACATGTACAGTATATTGATAATATGATTACATGTATTAGATAACATGTCTTGGACACCATTTCACGGAAACATTTACATTTTCTTGAAACTATGTTCTCGGTGAACATAAAACATGGACAAATACAGCTTAAGAACAAGTTTTGCATCTTATTTCCATGATGCATTAGCATAAAGGCATGCCGATGAATTAGCATTGAAACTTAAACCATTAAAAACTTTTAGTATTCAAAAATTAGAACTCATAAGACATTAAATATATATGTACACACGCACGTGTAACCTCATAAACCAAAATTGGTCTGAAGCATAGGATGATTGACGCAATGCATCTCGTGAGGTATTTTATGAGTGGCCCCATTTCACGGTTGGGGGAAACGAGTTCTGAAACCAATCTGTACCACAAACTGGTTCCACCAGATAAAACTAACATCACCCCCTGGCGTGTTTTATGGTTATCATAAGAACGTTTTAAAGTTTCACTAAATAATTGGAACTGCATCTCAAATACACACTTTCACTAGAAAGATGAGGTTCTAGTTCTAACATACATGTACAACGCACAAATTCTAAATTTGTTTATTCAAAATATAAATTAAAGTTGTATAATGTTGTTGCAGTTTTAGCTGACTTTACGTCAGTCATCCTTTTTAACAACTTTCACATGTTAGGAGAAGTTTCAAATAATCATCTGTAATAATGCGAATAAGTACCGGAAATATTAATTTAATCAAGACAATTCTGGTCTTATATTTCCAAAACAACTACATACTGTTGTTTTTCAAACTTCGATGATAGTTTTAGACACAAAAATAATTATGGTAAATACAGATTTTGGCATGTACAGTTCAATGATGAATTACTAAAGAAATTGAGAATTTCTTCGTAATTTTGTAAATACAGTAGAACCCCTCTAATCCGTCACCTTTGGGACCGGGGGTATGGTCGGAACGCAAAAAAGGTCGGATTATCA
>JAQGAO010003005.1:0-18091 GCA_034697705.1 Ommatoiulus sabulosus | reverse complement strand
TATAAAATTACCTTCAGGTTATGTAAGAAACGAATTTTGGGCTCATTATGTTTATACAAATATTCGGAAATCTTGTATTGTTGTTTCACGTGCTCTCTCTAGCAGACGTATCGTGCATGGCGTCATTTTCGACCAATAGTGATCCGTGTGCCACTCAGGTCCATGGAACAGAATGTTCCCAGCAGACCGGTTTATATACTATTTCCAGAAACAAGTTGGAAAGTTTAAAATTACTTCAGCCTTTGTTCCAAACTACAGTATGTTCAAAATATGTTTGAGGGTCCTTGAAAACTACGCTACTGAGTGTCACAGTATAAGGCCACACTTAAGACAGCACTAATCTCTAGTAGAACTTCAAAAAACAAACAAACATACTGACCTTGAGGTTGTTTCGCACCGTCACTAGCCATGTTGTATTCGTTGCGCTCCGTATCCTTGGGGGTGTCCAGAATGAAGTTTTTTGGCAAGTGGGTGCCACTTTTGTACTTGTGCCAAACAAGTCGCACAATGGATAGTCGCTCTTCGCCCCTCATTGGCCCGCCTCCCTCGTCCTTAACTCCGATTGGTCCACGGTTTGGAGGCTGGGTTTTCACCCCTCTTCGTCCCACCGGTCCATGGATGACCACTGACTGACCCCCTAGTTTTCACCATTCTTCATCTCCTTCTTCTCGCTTCTGGACTCTTGATCATGACTCTAGATCTGACTCGAATTTTGTAAGAAGTTTTTGTTTTGATTTTATAATTTTATCGCCGAATCAGCTGAAAAGTCGACGAACATTTGTTGTTTACAGAAATTTATTGGGTAAGATGTTACTTCATTTTTATATAATCGTCTACATCGGTTAGTTAATTTAGTGTTAAGTTTGGTTCACGTGGATAAGGACATGAGGTGGATTTTCAGTTTTTGCTGTTTTTATTTCATTGATTTTTTTAAGGAAGATTTATGATTTTGAATTTAAAAGCGAAATTAGTTTTGGTTTCGTTAGTCGTTTTTACAGGAATTACATTTTCGAAGTTATTTTAACTTAATTGCAAGGGAAATTTCTTTTTTTTTTTTAAATAAAAAACTGAATTTTTTTTTTTTTTGAAGAAATAAAAGTAAGTCTTTCTTAACATATTTTTAAAATGTATTTCTTTTCCTCTTATTATATGAAATCTTATTACCGGTACGTTTTTATAAAAAAAAATTAATTTTTTGAATTTAGATAATACGGTCTGAATTTCACATTTATTATACTAATTAGGATTAATTTATTTATAAAATTTATGACTTCTGTTAAAATGTTATTAATTTTGGACTTGAAAAAGCATTTTTGAATTGTAAATTGAATTTTTAAAGTATTTTCTACATTTTCATGAAATTTCAGAGAAATTGTATCGAGTTTTCGTGAAATTTCAACGAACTCGTATCCCAATTTCATGAAATTTCAGGGAATTCTTATCACGATTTCATAAAAATTCGGCGAATTTTTATCATTTTCATGAAATTTCAGATAATGCATATTGCATTTTCATGAAATTTCACAGAATTATCACATTTTCATAAACTTTTTGTTTAAATGACGACGATTTCATCCTTAAATTCTATAATTCAATTTACATTATTTTTGTAAATCAACCTTATTATCATTGATTTACCTTTAACATCCTTACATTAATGAACATTTCATATGTGAAATATCATAAAATTCATCAATTTGGAAATTTTATGAAGGCAAATTCAATGGGATTGTTCCAATCGAAGTTAATGTTTTATTTATTTATTTTGTTAATCTGTTAATATATTCGGAAATTCATCAACTTTTCAATTTTAAAAATTCTACATTTCCCGGCAATGATTTTTCACGTTTCATATAGAGTACATTTCCCTGAAATGATCTTAGCTAGCATTATTCAATTTTATCCAAACTTCGTCCATGGTTCCTTCTTCAGCATATGGTTTTGATGGTCATCCGGCCATAGTCCAGTTAACACTTTTTTTAATATTTCTAATTTGGGGGATTCCTGCATTTCACCCTGGACTTTCGAATGGAGGTCATAACCAATTGTTTCTGGGTTTTCTTTAACCAAAAATTACTCGGTTAAAATTCAAGGCAAAAGCCAGAACGTTCAACTTGTGCATGCGGATCGAATTTTCCACTATTACTTTTTTTTAAAAAGGCGCTGCTGGAAACTGGACATTGACCATCCATTATTTATTGTTAATTGAACAATGACCATGAAGCTCTCGATACCAGTCCAGATAACGTATTTAGCACTTTTATTTTTACAACGCCCGGAGGGGAGCAGCAACCCTCTCAAGGCTGCCTTGTCCAGACTGTGTCCATTAGCGCATCTATTTTTAAAAGTTTGCTGGTCCTAGAATAAAATGTTCGTGCCAAAATTAGTTTCTTCGCCCGTTAAATCGAGCCATGTAAACAAAAAAAAAAACGTGGCAATTTCCGTTTCCATAGCAACCGACTCAACGGATGATGCAATCTTATGGTAAAATTGCGGTATTTACACTCAACTCATCTTTTATTTGATGGCCGCAATTTAGACATCCGAAACTCGCTTAACAATAGCCGCAAACGGACAATTTTAACGCCAAATAATGCATAAAGCATACTTAAGCCTAATTTCCGGATTTGGCAATTTCGAACGCGCGTTCTTTTTTTTTTTTACTTCCGGCCACGTGACATGTTTATTTACTTTCTAAAAATATCAAAAACTATAAATTTAAACAAATATTTGAAATGATAAAGAAATGCAGGTTGTCGGAGGGGAATTTATCAGGGTGGCCACAGGTCAGGGAAGTCAGGGGAAAAAAGTGGTCATGGAAATGTCAGGGAAATTTTCCCAAATAAAAGCAAAATTTTATCCCTGCACTAGGTCTGCTAGCAGCTCCACCCCCAAATCCTCTTCAGCTAGACTCGTAAAACAACATCTAGTGTTTTGCCAAGCTTCTTATTGCAATTGTTATTTTTCATTATGACAAAAAAAAATTGATATGCATTAACGAGTAAGTTTTGGTCAGGGAAATTGAAAATGACAATTTTGTGGCCACCCTGTTCAATGTGTACATGTGTTAACTTTCTAAAAAATATCAAAAACTAAATTTGAACAAATATTTGAATTGATAAAGAAATGCAGGTTGTCGGAGAGGATTGGGGAAAAAGCAAGTTTCAAGAAAATTGGATTTCATCACGTTGACCTTTTCTTGTATGCCTTTTGTACAGGACTAGGCTTGTCCGAATTATTCTCAATCCGATAATTCTTTTTTCTTTCAATTAACCTTTAGATTCCTGTTTCTTCCTAATTATCTGGACCTTATCTGACCATGCTGAGCGTCTAAGCTGAACAGTCGTTAAAAGTTCTGCCAAAGGCCATATTTCACTGCCCATTGTCTCGCACTGACCAGTTGGTCTAATTCAAGCCCCAAAATGGCCACCGCAATGATGACCACCTCCACTACGGCTTCTGCGGATCAGGACAATACCGGAATGAACGAGGCTTGCGGACTCTTTGGCGTTGTGGCCAGCGGAGAATGGCCCACGGATCTGGACGTTGCCCACATCATCTGCCTCGGACTCGTTGCCCTGCAACACAGGTGAGTCCTCTTTCCATGCCCACCTCATTTTTTTTAGTAATGGCGTGGTTCAAATGTCATTCCTGACCGTTGACCTATTTTTATTGGACTGGGAATGAGGGAAGGACCCTCCTGAGACCTTATCTTTGACCACAAAAAAAAATACATGTGCAAAAAATTCAGGGTGAAATTGGCTATCGAGGTATTTCTATCCTCCAGGGGTGCCTAAGTAAGTCTTGGTTATTTTAAACTTACCT
The DNA here is from genome assembly GCA_034697705.1 of Ommatoiulus sabulosus. Lineage (NCBI taxonomy): Eukaryota > Metazoa > Arthropoda > Diplopoda > Julida > Julidae > Ommatoiulus > Ommatoiulus sabulosus. Next base: position 14,266 of record JAQGAO010003005.1, on the reverse strand, counting down.
TAATCTGTCCGTTTACATTTTTGTGTGTAATTTTTCTGGTTTTGTCAGCTTTAAATCCCTGTTTCTTTAAAAAAAAATATCCGCGTTTTAAAAATAGAAATAGGAGTCCGATTTTACTTTAGTGTTATCCCCCACCACATTGGGGGTGAGAGGGGAAGTTCCTACACACATCATAGTTTGTTTTATATCAATGTTGAAAGAAACGTTAGTAAAATTTAAAAAAAAATCTTTAAGATGTCACAAATGTTTTAAATTTTATGAATATCGGTAGTAAATATTTCCTTCGGCGTACTGGTTGCTTAAAAAGTGATGAAAAAGTGCTTTTTTGTAAAAAAACTTACCCATGACGGTTAGTTTTCTACCGTTTTTCAAGGAAGCGTTAATAAAATTTAAAAAAAATTCCTTAAAATGTCAAAAATGTCTTAATTTTTATGAAAATCGGTAGTAAATATTTACTTCGCCGTCCTGGTTGCTTAAAAAGTGATGAAAAAGTACTTTTTCATCACTTTTTACCGTTATGGGTTAGTCTTCTACCTTTTTTCAAGGAAGCGTTAGTAAAATTTAAAAAAAAAAAAATCTTCAAAATGTGATGAAAAAGTAATTTTTTTTTGTGATAAAACTACGTTTCCGTATGTTTGGTTTCATCATTTGAAAGTTGCGAAAATCAAGTTTAGCTTCACTTTTATATCAATGATGCTCATTACTAATATATGCGCTTTTCGAAAACCTAATGATGCCACCGCAAAATGGAGCAAAAAAAAAATAATAATAATAATTGAACTAATTATTTCGTCGATTAATTGAACCCAGTAAACCGTTTCAATCGACCATAAAATAAACGAGGTTGGTTAAAAAAAAATCATTTTTTAAAACATCCTGGATTTTTTTTGTTTATTTTTTTTGTGGTTGTGTACATGTATGTGGCGAGGCCTCTTCACCCCTCATTTATTAATCATTAAAATAGGTTAATGGTCGAAAGTGACATTTCAACCACCAATTTTTTTGGACCCGTGTTGCCATTTTTTGTATCCACATTTTTGAAATTTTCATCGTTCCTTCGTAAAAAATTGGCTATTTTTACGAATTGCCTGCACAAAAAAAGTTGAGTGGTCAAGTATTTCGATACTGATGCTCGTTGCAACACGCTTTTTTTTCTCCGGTTTGTTGATGTTGTTTGGTTTTTTTTTACATTAATATTCTGATCACGGTAGTTTATTGAGCAAGTTTTTCCGAGAAACTGATATCAGTCTTTCTGCACTGGGATAAGTTTCATGAACATGTACTAATGTACTCGGATCTTTGAGAAACTGGTATTATTAAGTGCGTATTACGGCATCTCGAAGTAAATAATTATTTTATTGTTTTTAATGTGAACTTGTCCCCAACTTGTTATGTAAATCGGTAGTAAATATTGTTTACTCGGGCGTCCCGGTTACATCACTCACTTTTTAATCACTGATTGACGCAATATTAGTTACATACAACTGGTTATATAAATTTGATTGCATCAGAAATTCCTATAACTAAACAATGTTTTCATAACACGTTTGTAATAACGTGATAAGGTCGAAGAGAGGCAAACAATACATGTACTGTATTAAATTATTAATTTTAGTGAATACAGTAGGTGATGCCAGTACAGTCAGTACTTCTCTCATTATAGGCTTATTTAAGGCAAACAATATTTAAGTTTTTTCAAAACCTTTTTTTAATTTATTCGTGAAAATAATTGACCATTATTTAATTTTTAAAAATAACTAATTTTAGCGAATAGGTGAGGCAGTACTTCTCTAATTATTTTATTTAAGATTTTTTTAACTTTTTGAAAGTACGGGTTTAACATCTTTTTTTTAAAAAAAACAAAACACATCCTTCAAATTTCCTTCAAATAAAATTAAAATTAAATTAAGCTTAGATTTGAAATCAATATTAAAATTGTATTTGGCATAGGATTTAATTTTGCGATTTAGTGTTTTTATATACAAAAAGACAAAAAGAAAAATTTCCTTCAAATAAAATTAAAATTAAATTTGGCATGGAATCTAATTTTTTTCTTTTTTCTTTTTAAAAAAGTGGTTTTATTATAAAAAAAGACAACAAAAATTATTTTCCTTCAAATCTTTTAAGAAAAAAAAAACATTGAGATCAATATTGTATTTTGGATGCAATTTTAATTTTGTTTTTATTACACAATAACACATTTTTAACGTAAAATTGGGCACACACACGCATAGCCCCTGAAAAAGGCAAAATACAGCATTTTCCTTCAAATCTTTTACGAAAACATGGGTTATTTCTCCCAAAATATAATCGTATTAAAATGTTTTCTTTCCATTATAAATTACTTATGCTGATTTAGTTTTCGCTTAATTTCTGATGGCACGTTGTAATGGTCATCTTCAAGATCGACGTCCCCTTAAATTCGTTAATGCTCTTGTTTTTGTTCAATTAAGCTCGAAATTTGCATATTATCTTAAGATATGGAGTCGTACGATTCTCGGGTTTCGCCCCGCTTAATTTCTCGTTATCAAAAAGGATTAATTTTTTAAGTACATCTCGGAGCAATTTCTTCATTTTATTTTTCTTTTCTTTTGGGTTAACACCCGGTCAAAAACGGTTTTGCAACTTTCCATTTTTCTTATCGGAAAAGGCCGGATCGGATTTTCGACCATCATGCGTCGTCAAGGGTTGAATTTCGGCCAATCCGCGTTTGGTTTGGTCGTACGACTTTTTTTTTTGCGCAAACACTTGATTTTTCATCCAGGGATTTATCAAGGTTTATATACGGTATTGGGCAAGGCACGAACGTTTTCCGATAAACAAAAAAGGCTAGCTTTTGGATTGGCAGTTTGTGATTGGTCTGACCACTTCACCCCGACCGTTGTTACATCACCCAATCAGGAAAAATAAATTTCTAATTGTGCTACACTCGACCTTTGACATGTTATTTTTCTGCGGGGTAATTTAAGTACGCGAAAAACATATTTTTTAACCCTCGCCTGACAAAAGATGTTTTCCACGAAAATTAACGTGGTTTAATGTTACGTAATGTTCAATTGTTTATTCAAAAGAGTGGATTGTTAAAATTCACATTGAATTGATAAGAAAGTGGTAAAACCTGATTTTTATGCGTTAGGAGAAAACGAGTCTTTATTAATCCTCAAATTGAAAAGTTTTCGGTGAATTAATGTTTTAATTAATGTTAAGAAAGTTATTTGACGGACGGAAGATTTTATTTTTGGAGAAAATGAAACGTGTTTTTCGAGTTTTTATTATTATAAATATAAAAGATTGTTAAACTAAAACGGTTTTTAAGCAAACTTACGTTCTTTGAAGAAAATCTGTTATAAAAAGTTATAAAAAATATAATAAACTAAAAGGATTTTTAATAAAACTTACGTTCTTTGAAAAAATTATTATCAAAATAAATAAAAATTAATAAATTAATGATTTTTAATAAAGCGTTTCTGGAAAAAGTTGTATATTAAAATGTAAAAAAATTAATAAATTGAAACGATTTTTAAAAAATCGTTCTTTGAAAAAATATTATTATAAAAAAATATATAACACTAAAAAACTAAAACAATTTTTCCTAAAACTTACGTTTTTTGAAAAAAAATAGTATATTAAAATATGAAAAATTAATAAAATTTTCTTTCCGTAAAAAAAATTGTTCAAAAATCTAAAATCTTAAATAACTAAAACGGTTTATATTAACTTACTTTCTGTGAAAAAATTATCATAAAAATATATAAAAATTAAGAAACTAATAGGTTTTTAATAACACTTACGTACTTTAAAAATAGAAAGAATGCGTTAAATCAAAACTACGGTTTAATATTACATGTAAATAAGAAATTTTTTGAAACAGGATTTTTTTTAAATAATGTATATACAGTAAACATTATTTTAAACGGATGATTCAGTAGAAAATATGTGGTGGAAAAATTGTGAAAACTATCTCCTAAAAAGAAAAAAAAATTCCTTAAAAACATTAACTGATTTTTTTTCTTAAAAGTGTGTAACTAATATATTATTAAATTGCACGTAATATATTTCTTAAGAAATTTTTTATTTACCATGAAAACTGACAGAAAAAAAACTTTTTCACGATAAGCGAATCGAGGCTGTTATTTAATAAATATATTACAGAAAATTACGAAAAATGGGCAAACGATTTCGTAAAAAAAAGATACGGTTTTATCGCCTGCAGTCTCAGAAATGTTGGACGAAACTCAAATTTTATCGAAATTGGTTACGTGACCTAACCTTGATGTAAAAAACATAACTCGTCGCGATAGATGATAATTATTGCCACCCGTTAATTTAATTTTTTAATCTTAATTTTTTTTTTTCCCGACGACAAATTAATGACCGATTTTAACGACCCCGAATGTTTGTTTCATCGAATGAAAGATAATTGTGAAATCATAATTTTTATGAGGACGTTTTGTTTTTTTCCAAAATGATGGGTTACTGGTCTTATCCGGTTTCTTTTTTTTTTTTTTTAAATATTCGAGACAAAAGTTTGATAATGCATTTTATGGAAACTTTGTCCGGTTGTTACATCAGACATCGATTTCTCAGCAACGTCGTCATTGGATTTTGTTTCGGGTGGCAACAGATAACACTTTCTCGATTTTCGTAAACATTTTTTTTTCAAATAATTTCTCCTAGAATTCGGGCGTGTTTATTCCGTAATTTGTTTTTCTGTCTTAAATTTCGATACTGTCCGTCCGGATTATTGGATCAGATTTTAAAGGGCAATGTACTTATTATCAAATTGCGGTGATGAAACTCGGGCTTTTTTGCATGTTGATACGCTCGAGTTTTTGGCATCGAGCAGCCTGTTTTTGTCGTTAATTAAATGTAATGAATATAGCGAGCGGGCTCCGATAACTAGATTAGGGTTCTCTGGCATCAATTCACCAAAGTCGATGCTAAATGATGGAAGTTTTTGCGAAATCGCATTATTCTTAATCGTGGATATTAAAAATTGGGCGCTAATTAATTGAAACATCGAGCGCTCATAAGTTTTTCTAGACGATTTATTAGGTCTTTGACTCGGTGCATTTTTCCCTCCAGAAATCTTTTTTTTATTATTATCGTCCAAGTTTTAGTTTCTGGTACAAAATCTTGGACGGAGAAAAATAGGAGTTTGTAATTGAGAGTTAAGGCTTTTCAGTTCGAGAAAACTTGCTTGTCTTGTTCGTGGAAACTTGTTTGTCTTGTTCATTGAAACTTGGTCATCTTGGTCGTGGCTCGTGGGAAACTTGTCTTGATCATGGACATTTGTTTGTCTTGTTCATTGAAACTTCAATTCAATTCTTTACCCTGCAGTCAGAACATAGTACCATATCCACGATCAAGACAAACAAGTTTCCAGAATGAAAACAAATAAGTTTCTACGAGCTAAACAAACAAGTTTCCAGGATCAAAACAAACAAGTTTCTACGATCAAAAGAAACAAGTTGACAAACAAGACAAAAATTTGTTTAACTGGTTCGTGGAAACTTGTTCGTCTTGGTCGTGGGAAACTTGTTTGTCTTGATCGTGGAAAACGAGATTGGTTCTTAGAAACGAGTCTTGTTTGTTGAGACAAGTAATGCTCATAGAAACAAGAATTGTCAGTAGAAAATAGGAGTTTCCTCGTTGAGAAAAATGTCGTTGATGAGGGGGTCCTGAGGGCCTAAAAAAGTGGTTGTTAAGGTGAATAACCTTGCATGTTGTGGGTCCCTTGGGGCTAAAAGGCTTTAAATTTTGTAGCATCGATATTGATCATTCCTCTCTCCTAATGGCTCTTGTGTATCGTATGTTCAATATTTCAATTCAATGGAGCATCCCCTTATTTTGTTGATTCTCAGAAGAATTTTTTTTGGTCATTTCGTTGATTTTTAAAACTTATAGTAGGCCTAAGTTTTGACTGCTGAGAATAAGTTTGTCAGAAAACCAGCAGTTTTCTTACCTCGAAATTGATGTTTGACGTATAGAATTCAGATAATTTATTATTTTTTGTAATGGAATTAGAAAGCTTCACGAATTTTTACTTTTTTTTTTACAAAATTGTATTTTTACAAAAAATATTTCGAAATTTAAACTGCAATTTATAAAAAACTTAACTGTATTTACCTTAAAATCGTGTAAGGTTTTGTTGAACAATTTCTGCCTTGTTTTTATTCCAGAAATTCCTCGAGGATTCGCGAAGTTTTTGTATTTCATGAATTTAACACCGATTTGTTGCAGGAATTTCTAATCTTAAAAAGCGAGTCATTTTTCCAGAAACTTTTAGCCATTTCTGAATTTCTACCAGATTTTTGCGGGAGATTTTTCTTAACAAGGACGGCAATTTTTTCCTATTTTCAGGGGACAAGAAAGTGCCGGAATCGTGACCAGCAAAGGCGATAATAACGGTTCGCTGGCCATCCAGAAAGGAAACGGTTTGGTCAACGCTATATTCCACGAAGAACACATGGTCAAGTTAAAAGGTGAGCCCCGTTAACTCCGATTGATTGGTTTTACCGGCAATTTTAAATCTTGTGTGCTAATTTTTGTTAATTTTTTTGATCGGTAGGCAATATGGGCATTGGCCATACTCGCTACTCCACCATGGGTGGCACGGATGTGTCCAACTGCCAACCTTTCGTCGTGTACAATGCCCACGGAATTTTCACCATGGCCCACAATGGGGAGCTCATCAACAGCCAACATGTCAGAAAAATGGTACGTAAACCGATGCATGGGTGCAGAATTTTGTGATTTATGCTACAAAAGCGTTACGAGCTGGAATAACGTACATGTTACTCCCGTAGTGTTCTTAGGAAATATTCATATTTCACTAATTTCTCAGTTTATTTAGGTTAAAATGTATTTGAAATTTTGCAAAATTTGTAATGCCTCGTAAGTTTTGCAGATATTTTCACATTTTGACGGTAATTTCATCTTTTTTCGATCAAATCTCATTGTCTTTCGAGAATCCGAAAGAGAATGAATGGTGAATCACTATCTTTAAAATCCTCAAAAAAGGAAGATGAACTCCCCAAAGACTTAGTTTCGGTAGTTGGCTAGTAACTCGAATTGTAATACTAAGTATTTACACGATGCAATCAAATTCTTCAGTTATTCCTCGAAAAAGGTAGAAAAAATATTAGGAAACTACAATGAACATAATTTAGCGGCGTTTGGAGGAGACGTTTCCTGAAAAAATTTGGGAGGAAAAACACACCCCTTTACTGACTATCGGATATTTTCAATGTCTTCGCAGGTGCTCCAACAAGGCGTGGGTCTGACCACAAACAGCGACAGCGAGCTCATCACTCAACTGCTGTCCAGGCCGCCTCTCGAAAACGAGTCCGAAGGACTCAACTGGCCGGCCAGGGTGAGGCACCTCATGGAGCAATCGCCGACTGCATATTCGCTGCTCATCATGCACGACGACAAGATTTACGGAGTGAGGGATCCCTTCGGTAACAGGCCGCTCTGCTTGGGCAAAATCGTTCTGCTCAAAGGCGATACAGGTAAGTTCTCGGAGTAATTGATCTCAGAAAATGCTCTTTTCTCGGCCGTATAATGATGGTCCGAGCAAAAAATATTCGATGTTCCATTACACGTATATTGCACCAGAGATGGTGCCGCTATCGAGGTCCAAAACCGTATTTTAATACATGACAAAGTTTGCAAAGATGCCCGATGGATGCTGAAATCTAAATCTAAATGTTTGTTTCACAGATAAAAAGGCTGACCAGGAATCCGAAGGGTGGGTAGTGGCGTCGGAATCGTGCGCCTTTCAGTCCATCGGAGCCAAGTACATAAGGGACGTGGAACCGGGCGAGATCGTGGAACTGACCAGACACGGCATCCGTTCCGTCGACATAATTTCCAGGCCGAAGAATAAGGCCCCGGCATTCTGTATTTTTGAATACGTGTACTTCGCGCGGCCGGACAGCGTCATGGAAGGTAAGTCTTAAGATGTTCCCGCAAAGCGTGATAGTTTGTCCGCGCACCGTTGCTTAAACTCGTGTCTTCCTGGGTGATTTTTTAGGACAAATGGTGTACAAAGTGCGTTTTCAGTGTGGAATGCAGTTGGCCAAAGAGGCACCCGTCGATGCTGATATCGTCAGCACCATTCCCGAATCTGCAACTCCGGCCGCGATGGGATTCGCTCTCCAAGTAAGTTCCTCGCTCTGTCCCCGGTTGCCACGGTTTTTGGTCAGCCGTGATTTCGTAGTTTCTTAGTGTACCGAATTTTCATATTTTGTCTTTTTCTCAGGCTGGCCTTCCTTACGTGGAAGTTCTGTGCAAGAATCGTTACGTGGGCAGGACTTTCATCCAGCCTAGCAGGCGACTCAGGCAGCTGAGCGTGGCCAAGAAGTTCGGAGTTTTGGTCGAAAACTGCAAAGGCAAGCGGATCGTGCTCATCGACGACTCGATCGTGAGGGGAAACACCATCGCGCCCATCATTCGGATGCTGAAGGAAAACGGGGCGCTGGAAGTCCACGTCCGAATCGCGTCGCCGCCCATCAAGTATCCGTGCTACATGGGAATCAACATTCCGACCAGGGACGAGCTGATCGCCAACCACAAAGACGCGGATCAGCTCGCCAGAGATACGGGTGAGCAATTCATTTTGTTGAGATCGTTGATATGTCTTTCACTGAAGAAATAACATGCATTTTCCAAAATCAGGACATTTGTTTGTTTTAGTTATCCAGGGTTCCCCCAGAAATTTCATTTTCAATATCCCTCACCTTGCCATGTTCTTAAACAAATTTACTTAGGCCTATGACAGTGCCGAAATTGACATTTGCCAATGTTAGCCACAATCTTGCAAAGAAAAATTTGACAAAATTAGCATGACATTTTTTTTGAAATAATATATTTGACAAATTTGTAATCGGAAAATTTAGAAAATCTGTACTCTGAAAAGGCTCAGAATTTTGAAAATGTGTCCTCGAAAACTGTGGAAGATTTTACAAATCTGTACTCGAAAACAGTGGATCATTTTGCAAAGTTGTGCTGGAAAAGGTTGGAAATCTTGCAAATTTATATTATGAAAAGTTTTGAAAATTTTGCAAATTTGTGCTCGGAAACTGTCGAACATTTCGCGAATTTGTACTCTGAATCTGTTGAACATTTCGCGAATTTGTACTCTGAAACTGTTGAACACTTTGCAGATTTGTACTCGCAAACTGTTGCAAAGTTGTAGTCGGAAATTGTTGAAAAGTTTGTAAATTTGTCCACAGTTTTGTTGAAAATTTTGTAAATTTGTCTAGTTTTGTTGAAAATTTTGAAAATTTATCCTCTAAAATTGGTGAAACGTTTGCAAATTTGTACTGGGAATTTTTTAAAAATTTGTAAATGGGCACATAGCTAACCACGTGGAAACCTTAATTTTGGATTGTGACAACATTAATACGTAGAATTTCCATGACTTTTTTTCAAAATAAGTCCCTTGAACAACAACAATTGTTTGGTTGGTCTCTTGAAAATGCGTCAAATATGTGATGGGGTTTTTTAGAAAGCTGCGTTTTCTTTAGTCTCAAAGAATTGGGTACGTGAAACTATGAGAAGTTTACATCGAGGTTCTTTTCTGATTTTACAGGAGCAACGAGCTTGGTTCACTTGACCGTCGAAGGTCTTGTCTCGGCCGTGCAAAGGAACATCGACAAGGAAATTGTGCGCGAGATCGGCCATTGCACCGCTTGCCTCACGGGAAAATACCCAGTGAGCCTTGATTGGTAAAAACTGTAGAACTTTTACGCAAGAATACCGAACTGTGCCGAGGACTCGGGCTTCTTCGGGTACGCCCGTTGGCCGGCCGCGAGATTATCGAGAAGGACTTTATTTTATGATTCGCACTTCCAGCGAATAGTGTGCATGCGTGAGTGTGTCGGGGGTGGGGGGAGGGGCATCGAAAGTGTGAATGGTTCCATTTTTATTTACTTTTTTGGGGTAAATGTTTTGTAGCAAACTGCATTAGCCTCGCGCCGTTCGTCCAAGTATTTAAGTCGTGCGTAACTTCGGAAGATCGTTTTAAGTAGTAGACACTAACTTCCAATCAACGGATTAAAATCTTTATATTATTTAGTACAAAAATACACGTTCTGAATTAATTGTTTTTGATGGCTTCGATGTCTGCTATCGTTTTGGGACACTTGGCCGATAATACCACCGTGCCGTCCTTCGTTATCAGCACGTTGTCTTCGATGCGGATTCCGACCCCGCGAAATTCGTTCGGGACGGTTTGGTCGTCTCGACTTATGTAGATTCCTGAAATTTGAAAAGTCATTAATTTGGTTGGCGATTTGTAACACAATTTCTGATCGGGTCCCCCACACTTTCAAGAGTACATCAATTGTTGTGGACAAATTGGGATGAACCGTATATGATTATTGCCAACTTGTTTTCTATACCTGGTTCGATAGTGATGACCATTCCGGGTTGCAAAGTCGTGGACCTCGATATCAAGGGAGTGTCGTGGACATCCATGCCCAAGTAGTGACCAACGTTATGAGGACAGAATCGTTGTACCATCTAATAAAAATAGATATCGGTTATGAAAAGAAGACTGCCGTTATCATCTAGCAGGTAAGTGACTCGGATTTCAGATTTCTGCAAGAAAACCAGAATGTGCTCCGCTGAAGCCAGAATGTGGCTTTAGCAAGATTCCCTGATGTTACTACGGAGGAAACATAACAAGAACTTTTTGCTGTTAAATGTTGCAACTTGGTTTGGAAACATAAACTTTTGTAAACCTAATGGAACATTTTGACCATACCGATGCAACTTATTTTCGGATCATTTTACTAAAAATTGGCTCCGTTCTCACTTCCTGGAGCATTCTGTCCACGATTACAAAGCAATTTGTAGGAACAGCTTACTCCAGTTTGCTCATTTCTAGACAGTGAACGAGCAACGAAGAGAACAGCAGCGAGCTGTCCAGACCGACTTGGCAACAGTTCTGGAAACAGAACTGTTGACTCGGGTTGCTAAACCTTCTTCGATCTTTACCGAGTTTTATGGAAAAAGGAAACTTGCGGGAACTTTTGTTTCCGTTGCCGTAAACAATACGGAGATTTCAGAAACGTATAGGAACAGCAAAATAAACAGAAAGATCCTTTATGTTTCCTCCATTGTGGATGTAGCTTAACGAATAAGGTTACACAAATCTTAATCGCTGATTTTAAGAAACTGAAGAATATGTAACGAGTATCGATCTTGCGCACTTTCAATTTTTCCGTCATGCTGACTGAATTCTTGATCACACCGAGCTCCTGCAGTTTCTCTCCCAGCAGCCTTATCATTTGCTTGTAGAGCTGGTCGATGGACAGGCGCTCCTCGCAAAGGGTCAGCAGTCTGTTTTGCACCTCCAGAAGGGCCGCGTACAAATCCCTGTGGGGTGGTGAGAACCTCTCGGAGACTGGCCAAGTCCTCGTAATGTCGCTGACGTAGCCTCCGTACTCGCATCCCGCATCCATCAGCACCATTTCATCGGCGCGGAGCACTTGGTTATTGATCACGTAATGTATGATGTTGGCCCTGTCACCGCCCGCTATCACGGGTGGATAGGCCAAGCGGTCAGCTCCCCGAATCCTGCACTCGCAATCCATTTTGGCGTACAAATGATGCTCTTCCACCATCGGTTTTGTGTAGCCCATCACTTCTACGAAGCTTTCGGAAGCCATTTCGCAGCTGCGGGCCATCAACGAGACCTCGGCGGGAGACTTGATCAAACGTAACTGCTGCACCAAGGGATGATGGGAATTGAGGTATTTCGGACCGTTAACGTCCGTTATTGCTTTAACTGTCCGTTGCACGAAAGGCTGCGGACAGTCCTGCATGCTGCACCAAAGCGCAATTGATTTGGAATCTCGAAACAATGTTGTCAGAAAATTAGGAAGTTGGTCCAAATCGTACGCCTCGTCCACGCCCAAAAGACCCAAAGCCCCGTCCGCTCCGGCCCGCGGGCCATCCCACAGTTCCAAGCTGGGGTCGCGTTTCTGCACGAAAATCACGGACTCGTGTTTCCCAACTTTGTCGGATTTGAGTATAAGCACGCTGTCTGGTTCGAGAAAGCCGGTAAAGTACAAGAAGTCGGAGTTTTGACGAAATGGATACGGGATGTTCGCGGTCATGAACGTCTTGGTGGCAGAGGGGATCACGACCACGTGCGACTTGGTCTGTACCGTGATGTGCTCGGCGAAGTGGTTCACTGCCTCCATCAGACGGCAGCGGCGGTCGCGATATTCCTCGACGGTTACTCCTGGAGTCAACTGAAAAAGATGCAAACTATCGCTTAGTAGGGAAATTGCAGTTAAAATTACAGATAAATTTCAAAGAACTACGGTACGTGTTCTCAGAATTAATCATGTTAAACATTTTTGAGCATTACTAGTTGCAGGTGCTTAAAATTGGTTTTCAAAGATGGAGTCCGAGCAGCTTTTTTAACTTCTGAAGGCATTTCAGGAACAGAAATGCGTGACATGTGTAAGGTTTGAGTAATGTCCGAACGTGTGGGTCTAGGAGTGGATTGGTCAGTCGAGAAATGTGTTTTATGGTAAGAGAAGTGGACGTTGAGCGTCTTAAGCAAATGCTTTTTTTTAGCGAAGCATACACTCGCTCCCAAAAATGCCCACAACAAAATGGACATTTTTTCAATAATGGATGACGTGTACGTGAATTTTTCTACAAAATTTTACTAACAGGGTTCCCCTAGAAACTTCGTATTCAACTTACTGAGCTTTCCAGGATTCGAAACAAATTTCTTTGACCAATGACCAAATTCACAATTTCTAATGTTTTGCTGAATTACCATGAAAAGTTTTTAAATTTTTTTTACATATACTGTATTTGTATTCGGAAAATGTTGAAGTTTTTCCAAATTTTTACACGGAAAAGTACGTAATTTTAAAAATTTGTACTCTAAAAAGTTTGAGAAGTTTGCCAATTTGTCCTCATAATCTGTGAAAAATTTCTCCTCGGAAACTGCTGGAAATTGTAGGAATCAATACTCAAAAACTGGAAACTGTCAAAACTTTGCAAATTTGTTCGCTGAAATTGTTGATAATTTAAGAAAAATTTTACTGACAATTTTTTTAAAAAAGTTTGCAAATCGTGCAAAATGAATACGTTAAATTTCCCTGACTTTTTCAAAAAATAAGTCATTCTTCCCTGACTTTTCCACAACCTTCCAGATCTGGGGGTTCGAACCCTGATTAAAATTCATATAGCAGGTTTTCTTCTAAAACCCTAAAAGTCAGGGAAATTTATTCCCTGACTTTTTCAAAAATAAGTTATTTTTCCCTGACGGTTCCTGACAACGTTTTCCAGATCTGGGGGGAACCCTGATTAAATTCACATAGCAGGTTTTCTTTTCAAAAAAAATGTTTGCTGAAACTTAATTTTTATTAATTTCTGAGATTCTGATGACCTACATGTCCTTTTTGTAACAGATGAGGATGTGATTGTGCAGTGGGCTGTCCAAACAACCTGACTCTCGATGGATGACCATTGGTCGAAGAAACGTCGCTCTGAGCATCTTGCCCGACGTCAGCATTACCGGAAAATGCCCTGAGATTAGAGGTCAGTGATCCTGCGAGTATTTAGAAAAACAAAACGAGGTTGACACTTTTAATATCCTTCATTTTTGCTCGATTTCAGTCTGTCAGCCCAACGTCGATTACTTTCGAGCCACCCTGTATCGGCGACTGGCCTCAGCACTGTCTTCGAAATTGCGCTGTCATCGTCACTTAGACAAAAACTACTTACCGGAGCGAAACGCCAATCTTTTCAGCATTTTAAGAGGTATTTTTATGGACTGAAAATTGGCGGACATTGAATTTATCTGAAGCTCAAAAACCAGCATGAGGCAGTTGTCCCTAGTGAACGTTAAATGATACCGAGTTTCCCCTAGGAACGCGACAGCACTGGCACCACGCGGGGCAGTCCATAAAAAACCGGGAGGGCAATAGAGGGCTGTTCATAAATGGTGCTTGTTTTTAAGTTTAGGTTATCCCCCCATCCCACATGTGAATGGCATTAAATATATTCAGAAAAAAGCAATTTGAATTCACTTTTTATATTTTTGAAATTGGGCCCCCAAAAAGTTCGTAAAATAGAGAGTTCCTAAATGCGAATGGCATTAAAAATATACATAAAAAAAGCAATTTTTATTCACTGTTTTTATATTGACTTTTTTATATTTTTGAAATTGGGCCCCCAAAAAGTTCGTAAAATAGAGAGTTCCTAAATGCGAATGGCATTAAAAATA